>CAWZYM010000272.1:1452500-1526913 GCA_963966185.1 Rhabditoides inermis
GCAATCTGCTAGCATTGAGACATCTAGCTGATTTGCGATCAATCAACACGGACTGTGTGAACAAAAAAACATTCATTTTCAGCTGAAACGTATGCTTTCGAAAATAATCAAGTCGTTTTCGTGCTTGTGTTTCATTATTGACTTCTTTTCTTCCCAAAAACCACAAACGCGCAGTAGATCATCGCTCAATGAATGGATCATACCATGTACTCAATAGCGCAGTCGGTTAGCTATTAGCCTAGCAATCTTTTCAATTTTTTGCCGACTTTATTGAATGTCTCTTGATAGTCTCACCTTGGTCGCGTAGGGCACGTTGTCGCTGCATCCGCCCCACGTGAAGCTCTCCTGTCGGCCGGGCGCCGATGAGGGCTCCTGCAACGAGAGCAGGGGTCAGTCAAACATCGAACTAGCCCCGAAACGCCGTGCGAATGCGCATCCAACCTGCATTTTGCATAACAGCGGTCATCGAAAACGACTTCGAGTTAACAACTACGTACTTTCAATGATCCTTTCATGATTCGTCAGTAAAATGCTCCTGAAAACTTTCGAAGAGCCTGGCTGCGTTTTAAACTATCAACGTCTTCTGTCTGCCAGAAACTGTGCGACCCGCCTCGATGTATCGTGTGTGCGTGGGGTCGCCGTCGCAGCCACACTCGGTCAGGTTGCCCGTGTTGCAGCCTGAATAAGTGCGAGTGGAAGATAGAAAGAAGAGAGGGAATAAGATAACATCCACGATCAGGGCTCAACAGTTTTTTTTCATCATTATACTAACGAAAATTGACGGCGAGAAAACTGGGTGGGACAGAAAGTGTGGGTACACGTCGTAGTTATTAGAACGATGTCTTTTGTGTTCATTCACACTCAGAACTAAGAAGAGTGGCAGAACGATCGTTACCTTTGGCAATGGCGTGAACGAGTCCGGCCGATGCGACCGCGACGAGAAACGCGGATTCCTTGGTTGCTGGAAGATGGCAAATGAGGAGATGAGAGAGAGAGAGAGAGAGACAGAGAGAGAGGGAGAGAGAGACAGAGAGAGAGAGAGGGAGAGAGAGACAGAGAGAGAGAGAGACAGAGAGAGAGAGAGAGAGAGAGAGAGAGAGAGAGAGACAGAGAGAGAGAGAGAACTTCTCACCGCCTCGCAGACTCTTTCCGAGTATATCGTGAAAGTCTCCGTGAGGCGTCCGTGTGATCTCGTATCTGTCCGAACAGTTCCAACTGGAAAAAAACGTTTCACTAAAAAAATGAAAACTTTGTGAGAATGTCCATGAACATCGACTGTACGTCATATTTTCAGTTCACCAACTCTCACTGCGACACTGAGACTAAATCTGAGGACAAAATCAAAGAGAACCACGAATGCAAATTGAGTAGTTGTCAACATGTCAGCATCAAAAATTGTAACCCGAAAATGTGATAGTCTGTTTGTATTCAAAACGCACCGTTCGTACTTGAACTGCATCTGGCACTCGTAGATGGCCTCGCGGACGCCGCGAGCCACGAACGAGAGGGAGAGAGGCGACTGAAAGGAGAGTGTTCAAGTAGAGAGTAGACACGTTCCAACATTGATAAGTAAGTAGTATGTTTTTTTTAGTTGCGCAATATTGACTGTGTCCTTTGTCTATAACTACTTTTGTGGTAAGCAAAGATCGAGTCTCGTCAAATTACTAAAACATACGCAAGAAAACCGAACGTCGTAGCATACCTAGCATACACAACATATTGTTTAGTGAATCGTCACAGCGTGCGGCATTGTATAGAAAATAGTACAAAGTCGCGTTTTTCAAGCTCATCAAAGGATCAGGAAAGCTATAAGAGTTTGAAATTGTGAAACTCATGTCTCACCTCACTGCAGATGCGCTTCTGGACGGGGTTGAGGCCGATGAGCCGGTTGCACACGCCCTGCAAGCATGCGCATCGCTCTATTCAATCCATTTTCTATTCAATCCATTTCAACATTCATCCGGTATCGCATCTTGTGATACCGGACAAACGTAGCGCATGGTTAGTTCATATACAAATGGTCGATCACGGACTGGCGCATGGTTAGTTCTCACAAATATACTTCATACTTCACTACTGTACTCTCGCCTTGCGTACTATTAAAATATGACTTCGATAACCTGGAACGTGGACCGGTTGGCGGTCATGAGGGAGGCTGGAAAGTTGTCCGGAGAAGAGTGCAGTGCAAGCGTCCTGAAATGGCGAAAGTAGGCTGGTATGTGGTATGATTAAAAAGATTTATACATTTGTTTCAAAAAGTGTGATATTGAGGTTGTTTAGAATCGATATTGGATTGTTGGCAAATGACTTGAGTCCGGCCGCGTCTGTCGGTTGATCTCTCGGCAGCAGAAGCTTGGTCGCAGCATCCTCGAGGCGTCAAAGCGGAGCGGCAGCCGGCTGTATTCTTGGTTGCGAAGAGAGAGAGAGAGAAACAGAAGAAGCTTGGCGGAATTTGGACGCGAAAACACTACCGACGCTTGATATTCTATCGATTGCTTCGTGTCATGAGTTAATGAGTGTTTTGATCGCTCACAGCCAGTTGTAGTTGATGTCGTCATTCGCACTGGCCAGTGCGGCGAGTAGAGGGAGCAGCAGTCGAATGCCGCGCATCCTAAAATCGTGGACACCCGATTTATACATAGCGTTTGATCCGACAGTCACTCAAAACTGATCCCTATACAAAACTGACGTCTAAGAAACGTAACGTATAGCGTGAAAGGTTCGAATAGAAAATGATTCAAAAAAACTCGCGTACAGTAATCGATAAAGTGTATTAATACGATACCGCGACAGGAATGTTGAAAAACGAGTGAGGTATGAGATCAGAGGAGCTGATCGATCGATATTGAGGATTGGATGAGGAATGAGGGAGGGCGTATGAGTTGAATGCGGCGCGCGCCTCGCCACGGCTCGTAAACCGTTTTCATAGCCCGTGCCTAGCAGCCAGCCGGCCCGGCTACCTGCCCGCGTCCGCGCGCGCGCACGTCACGCGCGCGTTTACGCATGCACACACTGCGTTGAGCTCTCATCACGTTAATCTATTAACGTAAAATGTGAAACACTTCACACAGTTTTGAACACCTTCTTACGAAGAGTGAGAAAGAAGATAGGCCACATCACTTTAATGCATAACTCTACGGCAACGTTTCGCAACCAAACAAAAACCTGCCAAGTTTGTGTGGAAATCACGACTACGTTTAGACAGTGTGCATCACACTCTTGTTTCCTTCTCTATAGCCACACTCACGCGCGGAATCGCATTCGATTTTACGACCCTCGCCTCCCTACCTCCCTCCCAACGCATACCTCGACTATTGCCAGCCACCACTGCAAGGTCACGGGCAGAAATAGAAGGACATGGGGACAAAATGAGGTTCGTGAACTCGCATATCAGAAAGTTTCACGGCTTGTAAGCTTGTTATGTTACGTAGGAGCTGATTCACATAGTACTCATCAGTCAGTCACCCCTGATATATATGGTAACCTTTTGTGCAAAACTGATAGTCCGTTCTTCTGCCTATAAATCCTTTGTCAAAAACGCTATCATAGCCGTTCGTAACTATGTGCTACTTTCGAGCAAACTGCAGCCAGCTGCGTTCACAGAATTCCTTGATTCCTCCTTTATCACCAGATATCACTGATTATTGTTTTTTTTTCTGGTGAGCGCGCTACACGCTTTACGGCGATGTGCAGAAAAGATTCAGAGAAAAAGAGACACTCTCAAAGGACCTTGCACAAAATCGAGAAAAATCCGTAGTTTTATCAACTAAGGGTACGATTTTTTTGTTGCAGTCGTTTCGGAAACAATCTTGAACATCATTCGGTACCTTCAAATTCTCCGAGTCTCATTGGCGTCACTGCCTTCTGAATCCCACAACGTCGTAGACATAGTTTCGGGGAGAGAGTCAGGTTTTCCCTTTCGCACGTTGAAGCTGGCATGAGAAAACGAGACAAAAAAACGTAACGGGAGAGGAAGAGACCGCCCTCGCGCCAGACGGTTAGAGCGGCCGTGAATAGGTGGCTCTTACGATCACTCGATAGAGCTCACCCGCGGCCCTTTCCCAGGGTTTTCCGAGACTCACTACATTTCCAAAAATGATTAGAAATAGATATATGCTACAAAACAAAATTCTCAATCTAATTGCCCATGCCAGATTTCATGAAAATGTGTGAGAAAATGAATTCGAGCGGTTTTAGAGAGACTTTTCAGTATCATTCAACGCGATGAATGCGTAACATGGCGTTGTATCACTGACTTAAGACACTTTTAGGAATGATTCGTACATTAAAATGGTGTGATTACAGTTGACAAAGAATGACAACATCTGATAATCAAAGCACCTTCGTTTATTCATGTTCTATCACACAAAATGTGGCCGTGAAGCGAGGTCACCTCGCAATTCACTATGATGCGAGCATAAGCTGTTTCAGGAGAGTTGAAAAAGCAGTTGGTTAAAAAATTATGAAGGATCATATAGGATCTTACTTTTTGTAACTTTTTTGATTTACGCGAAAGTGACGAGGAAAAAGAACGCGTCGCGTGGTGCCGAGGTGACTGTGCCAGGAGCGCAATGACCGATCATGATTCATGTCACTACCTACATATTGCTCCCACTTAATCTTCTAAAGAATACCTTCAAAAATAAACAAACAGCCTTAGTGAATAGGCAAAATGTTTGAAACCGAGTTTGAATCAAACAGCAGTTTAAGTGCTGCCCATGGGGCAGCTTGTTTAGATGGAGCACCATAAAATCCGACGCTCGAGTTGTGTGTGTGTGTGTGACAGTGTCCCTCCTTTTTCTTATGGTTGGGCAGTAAAAGCAATATTTTTATAAGCACAGTCTGAGTTAGTGCTAGTCATGTATATTATGTCACGGAAGATAAACATTATTATGCGGTAAACATATGGGGATGAAAAACACTAACACAAGCACTACGAGATGAGTACGAATACGTAAATAGCGGAAAAGTCTGCCGGTGATTGTTCTTCATTCATTGGAAAGTCAGTGATCGAGAAAGGGGGCGAGAGCAGCAACATCTGTTTTCGATCTCTTTTCGAGAGTCGGTTGTCAGATTTTCGAAAAGCGAGACTCTCTGTGTCACGTCACCTTCACAAGACTCTGCGAGAGTGAGTAGTCCAGTACCCAATAAAACACAGAACCGTGACGACGTATAATGCAGAAGATTCATTAATAGACAAATGTTCAAATTAATTTTTTTTTTTTTTTTCAAATTAAGGGGACGTTTGATTTTTTTTGGATAAATTTCCTTACTAGTTCATAGTTCAATCGCAAGAGTAAACCATTTTGTGTATCGTAAAAATGTTCGTATATGGAATACGAATTCATATAAACTGTAACTTGTACTTGTAAACTTGTTTAGTGATGCCTGTAAAGCGTAAACGCAGACACTGTGCTACTTTCAAAGCGATGATCAAGTTTCATGTTTTTCTTAAGTATCTCATTTATGAAAAAAGAGTCCACAGTCTATTTTGTAAGTTGTGCGCTAATTTACTTTCTGTGTTGTTCAGAAACGTGTGTAATGCATAATGAACATACTTGCACGTTCTTTAACGTGTTTTTAACTTTGTCTTTTCTACTTCAGACTAGACTTCATTGTGTGAATGTCTCGTTTCTGTCGCATTACTGTACATCAATGCGAATGTCACAGCTTTCGTTCTAATCTGTCACATGAAATGTATAAATGGACGCAAATAACTTGTTAATATGCACTTTCGTGATGTCTCCTCCCATTCGCTCACTCTCAGTTCTCAATGAACTGAAAAAAACACATTGCATTTGTTTGCAGTTTTGTCTTGATGTCTGTAACTAACAAAAAAAATCACAAATCCTGTTGAAAACCATGAATTTTGACAGCTCGAGACGACGTTGTATTCTACTTACTGTTTTGTATTCTTTTATAGCAAAATAGGGGCATTACTCTAAAGTTCTTAAAGTTGATATACTTTAAGAAATCGTCTCAGTTTTGGCTATGACCAAGTGGAGTTGCAGTAGTTGAATTTAAATTTCTATGAATCTGTTCAATTGGAACAGTAGCAACATTCAGTCCAAAAATATTCACATTATCAAAAATCACTTTTATTTATAACTATAGTCGTATCTGCCACGTGATCACCGTATACTCCACTCGTGTTGTTTACTTTTCCAATGTATTCTATGTCTTTTCACGTTTCAGAAATGTCTCGATCGTTCGCGGATATTTCGATGACTGCTAATTCTTATGTCGTTGGCAGCATGTCCATAGTTTTGAACACCTTCTTACTCGTTCTTATTGTACAGTAAGTCATCATTTATTTAACAGTAAATGCAGAATTTTATCGAGTACACGTTTTACCTCTCTTTCTGTTACGGTATTTTTTCATTGCCAGGTACAGCAGTAAAGAAATGCACAGCTACCGCTGGCTACTCTTTTTGTATGCGTGTCTCGACAATGTTTATTCCTGTCTACACATTCTCGTCAACCCGGTACGTTTCATTGTAGAGAACCACACTGGAAAACGATTTTGTATCAGAGAACTACTACAATTCCAGGGTTTTCTGTATGACGGCAGAATTTGGGTGTTTTTCTCGTATCGAGTCTGGCCCAGTGAACTAATAGGACGAGTTCTACTGATAATATACTCTTCGTTTTTCATACAAGTGAGTAAAGTTCTCGCGAAGAACGTTTCGTTAGCATACAGTGTCGTTTTGTACGTGACGTATTTGTATTGCATAGAAATGAACAAAGGTGTGGACATTACTTTCATTCTAAAAGATGAATGGTATTCATCATGAGACAATAACTGTTTTTTAATACTTCATTTATAGCTTAAACCCTTAAACAATGTGTTATGAAGGTGACGACTCTGCTTACGATCCTGTTCGGCTATCGTTATCTACTTGCTTGCAGGTTGAAAGTTTGTTCACTTCATTACTTGAAAATAGAACAATGAATTTGAAAAAAACTTTTGGCTCCTCATCAAATTTATATTATTCATTTTTCTTAACATAGAAATCGTAAACGTTGGTGAATTTATGAAAAGTTTAACTTTTTTTTAGTTTTTAAGCATAGTTTTATCTTGGCCCAGAGAAGAAACCACGCCCTGCATCGAAAAAAAAAAACTTGTTAGAGTAGATGGTGTTGGCTCGACTAGTACAAGCGGCCTAAGTGAAAAATCTACTCTGGGAAAACTGAAAAATGACATGGCGGCCGCCACGAACAATGTTTTACGTAAACTAAGTGAGCAGTATAATGGAAAATGAGAAAAACAAAATCATGAAAAGAACGTACCACTCTGATTTTGGTGTGGGAACGACGACTACGACTGCTACGTGAAAAAACGTGACAATACAATCACTTTTCATGATTTAACTTCCTGCCAAAAATGAAGATAATGTGTAGAAAATGTCTCGCGAATTTGTGGACTTTGTGGTAGGAATTACCGAAATGTGCCGAACATTTCGTACGCACAAAGCATACTATTTTATTTGTTTTTCAATCACACTTGCCGTATTCACTCTATTTATGTGTTTGTCCTGTGTTTTTCTATATAGTATACACGGTAATAAATATTATTATATTTATTACTATTGAATGGATTGTTACATACATACATCACTGTGTGTTTAGGCACATATTATTATCATTGATAGCCATATAAGCTTACAAAACTTTGGTTTCAGAAGTATGCGTTGTGCATCTACGGCATTATTCGGTATTTCTCACCACAAAATACACAACTTCGCGACGCGTTTTTTTCACACTTTATCTTCATTTCTAGCATATAGTTTATTGATGAAAAGCGATTGAATTTCCACGTTCTTTGACGTGGTAGTTTACACACGAAATTTAGAATGGTACGTCACTTTAATGAAACATGTCATCATTTTGAGTCAAGATATGTTCATAAAGTTTGAAACTTTAAGCACTTATTTTTCGAAGTACGCGCACTTTCCTCCGGTTCGCAAAGATTACAAATAACTCGGAATGTGATCGTTTTGCTAATAATTAGTAGCTGATCACACATCGTGAAAAAGACATTTCAAAAAAAACACACACAACAACAATACCGAAATTTTGTTGGGCGAGAGACTCACTTTGCTCCTATAGCACGTTAGCATTTGATATACTTTACTTGCAGCTGGAATAAAGTAAAATAATACGTATTTTTCTGACGTATGTACCGTCCAAGCGCAGGCTTTTGGCGGAATAGAACTATAGGCATTTTTCAGTTTCGTGCAGCAGCGGTGGTTCTCGCGTCCGCTCCACTTTCTCCTCCTCTCAGCCTTCTACGTATTCTCAGTCGTAGACTACTGTGCGCCTGTATTCATTGAACTGTGGCATAATCCGGGCTTAAGTGAGGAGGAGATAGTCGACTTTAAGGTACGTGTTTTTTCGTCTTTTTTTTGCGTGATTTTTATTGTCATTTCTGAAACTCCCGAACTCTCAGAAATCAAACTTTCGAAACAAAAAAATCGAAAAAAGTAATCAGAAAGTAATTCAAAAAAAAACTTCAGAGAAAAAATTCAACTCCAACTATTGTGTGATCGTGTAAGAACTACTGACACCCAAATCTATGTTCACTTTACTTCCAGGCGATGTTGGGTCGCGATAAGAACGATACGCTGGCATTCTTTGCGACGAAAGTGAGTGGATTCAATAACATGATTGGGATATAGTCGATCATAACAAGAAACCGAGATGTTACTGCACCAATGTTCTCTCTCTTCTTCAGATTTCTCTCACCAGCATTCGCCTCCCGTTTGTCAACTCTACGATTATGTTATGTGAGTTCAGGTCGAAACACAATGCATCAGTGGCCGGATGGCACAGTGGTTACGGACACAGTGGCGATTTCGTTCCTGCATCCACATATCTCTCGTTATCACACATGCGAATCGCGAAATGTTTGCTGTAGAAATGCTTCGAACCCACGATCTAGGCGCCATAACGGCGCCGCACGCAATGCAACATAAAAAACCAAAACCGCTGGACAGGTTTTTTGTCTAATTAAATGTTTCATCAATCTCAATTATTGCAGACAGTAAAATAGCGTTAGGTAAATTGGTATAGAAAAAAACCGAAAGAAAGAAGTTAAAAGCAACGAAGAATCGTCATTATTCTTTACATACAAGTTTTTTTTTGTTGTAGTACAAATGTCTGAACTCTGAAATTCTGCGTGTCAAATTCAACTCATCATCGACCTGCTTCTACTTGTCACCAGTCGGATTCTGTGTTCAAAACCAATAGCAAATCAAAAGCCAAAAACGCAGCATGCAGCTGTACTGACGTTTGGGATCTTTCATGATGTGCTCATGCGAGTGTTTCAGCCGTGCAGGTTGTGTTGATGTCGGCATGCGGTCTACGCGTCCGCTCCAGCCTGCCCAACGGCATTTTTAGCAGCAGAACCAAGCGAATGCACAACACACTCCTCGGCAGTCTCTTTTTTCAGGTAAGAAGAATGTTTACATAGCTGTTTTTTTTCGCAAAAAAACAAAAACAAAAAAGAGTTTCGCACCTCTGTTGTTTATAACGTACTGACTACAATTTTTAGAATACATTCAAACCATTCAGTAGTCCTAATCCCACCTTGTCAGACACTTTCGTCTTTCGTATGCTGCTGCTTCCCGGTCGCCCTCTTCACTCTCGCTATCGTATTCGAAATCGGACTGGGCGGATCCGGCGGGTGGGTGGCTTCAATTTGTCATTTTATGTGTATAACCACATAGTATACATACATAGGCATTCCTATTTTTTCCCATTTGTCTTTTTTCATGAACACTCGTCTCGCCGTCTGCAGGATTATAGTTTGTTTCCAAAAAGACAGTATTATGTTACGCTACGTTTCATTCAAACGCCGTATTTTAGTTTGGAGGGGCCTCGGGATCACATTGTGATAAAGAAATTGACACGATCAAAACCTTCTTTAGGATAATAGTGAAAAGCCGTTGATAATTCTAAAATGTTTCGAAAACGGCGACATTCGTGTCTTTGAAGATCGAGTAATTCTGAGCGTAGAGGGTAGAGGGTGAAAAACAGTGCGACCGATACGCTGACACACGCGACGAGTGCAATGACGTTGTACATTTTCTAAGTTGACGGAAGTTACATACAATCTAATGATTTCAAAGTTCACAATTAGTACAGTGTTCCAATTAACATCCAAAGTGATTTCTGAAAAAAAGTTTTGTACTGAAATGGTAACATTCCTGATTTTATAGGTTCTGACAAAATCATTCATACGTAAAATTGTCACTTTCACAGTGAGTACTGCATACAATCGTTTCGCAAAGGTAGTGTGAGCCAGGCATGTTACATAGTACAAACACACCGCAAACGGTTCGGAAAACAGTAAAAGCCAGTGTTAACATGCCATGAACGCAGTAAAATGTATGCAGCTTACTTTGATCGCATCGATGATTACAGATCCTTGTTGACTGCTTCGCTTGGATGGTTCCCACTATTCGATGCAGTCGGTGTCATCTACTTTGTGGGATGCTACAGGAGAGCTGCGGCGTGTCTCATCAGGGGACAGCGGCCCGAAACTGGTCCGAGTAAGTCTCTATCTCTCTCTTTCCCTCTTTTTCGGCTTCTTCTTTTTCTCTTTCTCTTTCAGTTTTCTCTGTCTATTGCTTGTTACTTTTCTCAATTTATTCATTCTTTCTCTCCCGCCCTCTTCCTCTTCCTCCATTTTTCTGTCTTCCTTCTTCTCTTGTTCACACCATGATGGCCATGATTTTAAAATCTCTCATCTCACTTGTCAGGTGTTGAGAAGGGTATGATGCTGTCTCCTCGAGCGGAATGCTTGTTGAGTGGACCAGCCACCGCGAAGAACACTGTTTCCGAAGACAAGGGCAGTCCGCGATGAACTCCCATCTATAATCTATTGTGCATCCCATTTCTGCTCTCTTTAGTTCTGTTCAATAACACTGTCAATCATTGACACAGCCCTCGTTTACAAATAAAGATAACTTCGCGTTTTTTTTTCTGTCTCCTTAACATAAGTCTTAGTCAATAAAATTGTTACCGTCGAAATTTTCTGCAAACAAAAGCGCGTGACTCGTGTGTTATTAAAAAATATTTTGCTTCTGTCCTCTGAAAACTAATTTCTGCCATCTTTCTTCGAACCAAAACAACGCTAGTTTTTTTGTAACACCACTGAATATTTTTCTTGAGAAAAGAGCATCCGGTTCAGAAAAGCTCAATATTTTTCGGTCTCGTTGGCACTCCAAAACTAGAGATTTTCATATCTAAAGTGTACTAGACTCTATGGAGAGTTCCTTTTTTTTGTTTACATGACAAGTAAACAAGTAAACAAAGTTGTAAACAACTCCAAAACTAGAGATTTCGATATCTAATGTGAACTAGACTCGATAGAGAGTTCATATCAGATATTTATAAGTCAGGTAAACAAGTAAACAAAACGTAAACAATTTCGAAACTTGAAATTTCGATGTCTGATGTGTACTAGAGTCATAGTCTTGTTCAGATTTGAAGTTTTGATGATTTGACGCAGAGAGGCGAGCGCATGTCTGTCCGCGATCATAACTCCAGTTGTACCGAACCGATTTGTGTCAAACTCAGCAGAAAGTTTACATAGTACTTCAGAATGCAGTCCACTCAGTGAAATCTCTCTACTAACAATCAATGCCCATTTTTGGATGAAAAACCACAAAATTCATCGATTTTGCAGCTGTCCGCATCGAAAGCTCTTCACCTGAGAAACCATTCCGCTTCATTTTTTGTAAATGTCTTGAACACATAGTTGTTTCTCGTACCTGCAAAATTTAACCTGATTGGTTACGTCGTAAGGAAGATAAAGTCAAATTACCGAAAGATGCGCGCGCGCCCTCGCCTCTCTTTTGTGATTTTGAGTATTATCGCGGTCATAACATGATTCATAATGTACCAAGTGTCAAGAAAGAGTTTCATTTAGTTTCCTTAAAATACATTAACAAAAAAGAGGTGCGAAAGGGGAGAGGTAAGAAGAGAGGGAATTATAGAGAGATAGAGAAAAGGAGAGGTAGAGGCAGTGGTAGAGCGAAAAAGATGAGTGTTGTCGTTTGTATGTTAGCTACTGATTCCTTTGAAAGCGGTAGCAGAGGCAGCGTTCCAAAGCTTGCACTCGCATGGCACATATCTGATCAATCCACCGACTAGTATTTTTCTCTAATCTAATACGCGCTAGTATGTATAGACGCCAAAGAGACGAAGAGAGAGGAAATTTTATGGGCTATGCCTGTGTGAAGTTAAAACGAATGTTGTTCTGACGTCGAACTACATAATAAATTAGTTTTGTTATACATCAAAGAACAGAAACTGACAAATTTTAAACATTGTGTTCATTGCACCGGCAAGTATTATGTACATTACAATAACGGAAATAAATATAAAACAAAGTTGTATTAATATATGCTCGGGAAGCTCGTTGGACGTTCGCACTGACAAAGCAAAAAAGGGTAGGAAAACTTATAAAAAGTAAAAGTTATGCAATTCCACGCAGCAAACGAAAAAAAAGATAGTCAGAAACATAAGATCCATGCGGTCGGGGAGAGTTTGAAAAGTTCGTGGTTCACTTTTTCTTATACGCGGTCGTCGCCAAGTAGCCGGGATGTGGAGTGGCGAGAGTGGAAACGAGAGGGAGGCTGACGGGGAAGCCAGCGACACCGCCCGTCCCACTGCCTCCGCCCGTCATCAGACCGCCCGACGAGAGGAGAGTGGCCGCCGCGTCCGGAGCGACCATGTTCAGCAGCTGCCACGCCAGGTCCTGCACAAACATGTCTCTCCCTCTCCCTCCCTTTCTCTCACTCACCTCCTCAGCCAGCTCGTTGTTCATGCACCAGCGCGACTGCAGCTGCGAGCCGTTAAAAAACGCCTGAAACAGTATCAGCTATGTTTTTGTTAGCAGTGGTATCTAATTCATCTGTCCTCGCTGTGAGGTCAGTCGACATGGCGCATTCAATGTATCCATTGATTTCTTCCACCTTTCACATATGTGTCGAACACGAAACATCGATGCTTCTATTTGTCTCTGTCTCTGTAATTGCTCAACAAAAGTCGGTTGGTGACTTGTCACTTGGTGTCACTTGGTGTCACGTGGTGCTGCCTGGTGACTCACGGTGGCGGCGTATGCGTAAATGACGGACGAGTGGAGCGATGGCTGGACGGGATGAACGAGCACGTGGAAGTGCGGCATCGGGTGCACGTACTGACGCAGCATCTAAACGAACGACTCTCTCTCTCTCTCTCTCTCTCTCTCTCTCTCTCTCTCTCTCTCTCTCTCTCTCTCTCTCTCTCTCTCTCTCTCTCTCTCTTAGCTTACCTCCTTGAAGCTGATAGGCGTCCACATTGACTGTGCGGTGTCGAGTGAGCTTCTGGGAAGGGTGATGCCCATGCTGAGACTGGCGCTGTTCAGACCGCCGGATAGGGAGGAGGGCAGGGAGAGGGAGGGCGCTGCAAACAAATGATCATCTACAAGTCGCTTTTTTCTGTTAGTATTTGACAGAGAAACCAAAAAGAGGTGGTGAGAAATTGTGAATAGATAGATAGAAGAGGGGTGGGAAGAAGAGAGAGAAGAAAGAGAGAAGAGAGAAGAGAGGGAGAGAGAGAAGAGAGAGAAAAGAGAGAGAGAGAGAGAGAGAGAGAGAGAGAGAGAAGATTATAAGGTCCGCTCACCAGCGGGGATGGTGCCTGCGCCGATGAGGGGTGCTTGGACGAGGGGCGCGCCCTGGAGGGTGTGGAATGCGGATGCGGCAGTGAGGGGCGACGAGGGAGCGGCGTGCAGCGGCCTGCAATTCCATGCACACACCTGCGTCACCAATCGAGACAACTCTTGCTGGCACAAGACTTTTAGAGCTAAGAACGGTTTATTTACCTGAAAAAGACTCCCTAATTACTGCTGCATCACAAGACGGCGTTTGCATTATCGAGTTCTTTTAGAGCTAAGAACTAAGCCTTTTAGAGCTAAGAACGGTTTATTTATCTGAAAAAGACTCCCTAATTACTGTCGCATCACAAAACGGCGTTTGCATCATCGAGTTATCGAGTTCTTTTGTTATGGGTCTTTATTCGCCGATTTGCGAAAAAAAAAAATCAAAGCTCAAAATACTTGCAGGAATACTCCCACTAGTTCCCGGACACTTCGAAATCCCTCGTGCCTTCCAAACACTTTGTTCGAGAAATGCCGAACGTTCAATGCCAGCGTTCTCTGCTCGCGCGCGCACGTTTCCATACCGCCTCATTACCGCCGCTTATGTCAATGTCATTTCACATGTCTGCCATCATTTGCCTACACTCACTCGACCGCATAAAACGCGCGCGCCGATTCTGCCAGTCATAACTCGCGCGTTCGCCGCTGAGCCACTAACCACTCACCCCCCTACTGACCAGCATGCATCGCGGAGGACTGCAGAACCAGCGTCAGCGCTCGCGCTCCCGCAGTCGCCAGCCGCGTGCCAGGAGCGCCAACCGTGCCGTCGTGTTCGAGCAGAGGAGGGAGGAGGAGGTGGAGCGCGCTATCGCCGCCCCTGTCCCGCGGCCCCGCTCGTGCTCGCGCAATCGCTGTCTGCCTGCGCCCGCCGCTCCCGCGCCGCCAGTCGATGCCTCGCCTGCCAAGCCCGCCGCCAGCTCGGACGACGTCGACATGCCGACTGTCGTGGAGCGCAAGCCGGTGTGTTAGGTGTACTGTGTCTAGCTTTACGGTATGTTACAGGAGCCGCAGCAGCTGCCGGATGCGGTCGTTCGCCAGCTGCTTGAGCCGTCTGTGCCCCGCCAGCTCGCGCCCCTCGTGCCCGGAGTGATTGTCGCCCCGCCCGAGATGAAGCCGGTCGAGAAGAAGGTGCGGACACCGCAAGCCTGGTGTCTACGGTGTCGCTTGTAGGCGGCTGGTCCGCAGCTCGCTCTGCCCATGCCTCTTCACGTGGCGACGCAGGGTCCGCGTGACGTGGTGCCGTGTGGATACGAGGCGGAAGACGAGGCGACGCAGCGCGTCAGCCAGGACGAGGTACTGTAGTCTACCGTATACCTATCTATCGTAGTCAGGTGTCGTATGTGGCCGTGCGCGGCAGCCCGACTCGTATCGAGGAGCTGGCGTCGGAGAGGAGCACCACCACCAGCCAGTTCGAGAGGGTACTGTAAAGTACAGCAGCCTTCAGTACCGTATACCTAGGATGAGGCTGCACTCGTCAACTCGTCGCTGATGGCGGATCTCGATAAGAACACGCACGTGCAGGCCACCAAGGGCAAGAGTACTGTAGCTACCGTACATCTTAACTTACAGTATCCCGTTTAGCCATGCCTGTGCCGGAGATTCGGTTCCAGTGTCAGCTCGCCCACGGTTCTGGCACGCAAATCATCACCAACTTCAACAACGTGCACCAGCTGTACGAGGTACTGTAACTATTTAAAGATACTGTACATATCAGCTATACGGTACTCATTGCAGCGCATCGCCGAGGCGTTCAACATTTCCGTCGACGACATTCTCTTCTGCACCGTCAACACGTACAAGGTACAGTAATCGAGTTAGGCGTATTACGATATCGTATCACGTACGTATTACGGTACGTATTACGACATTACGGTAATACGGTATCCTTAATTGCAGGTGAACATGGACCGTCTGATGTCGGCGAACCTCGCCTTCACCGACCTCATTTTCGCGCACGTGCGCGGTCAAAAGATCGAGGTGACGCTCACCAAGACGGAAAGGTACTGTAGTCAGTCAGTTACTGTAGTTACCGTATGCAGCGCGCTCGGTCTGACCATCTCGGACAACGGTGTTGGCAAGTCGTTCATCAAGCGCATTAAGGTACCGTAGTCAATGACACCTTCCGTAGGTTATCTACCATCTTCAGGACGGTTCTGTGTGTGCCAAGGCGAATCCGGCTCTCGTGATCGGCGAGCACATTGAGAAGATCAACGAGCAATCGATGAAGGGCCTGCGCCACTTCGAAGTGGCCCGCGTGCTGCGCTCCATTCCCGTCGGCGCCACGTGAGTTGTCGACTACCGCAGTACGTTTGCTGAATACAGTACTATCACCGTACTTCTCTACAGGTTCACGATGCGGGTGATCCAGCCGCAGCAGTCTGGCTTTTCTCTGCTGCAGCCGCGCGGCTCGGGCGGCAAGCCTCAGTCTGTGCAGGACGGTGGCGCCACTTTGCGGTTCAAGGCCAGCGGCGGATGCGTCGTTCAGGTAGCCGACTCGCCATAGTATCGCTTCGAATAAAATAACAGATTGTTGTCTAGTGTCGTAGTCTCGTTGACTGTTGACTAGTGTTTTGTCTAGTTGGCTTGTCTAGAATAGTACAATGTGCAGGCATTGACCGACATTCTTTTCTCTTTCAGGAGGCGCCCTCTCAGCTGATCATCGACCGCATGAACAGCGTGTTCGAGTCGTACCTCGGAGTGAACGACGACGCTCTTGCCCTCACCGTGTGGGACATTGCCAACAAGTGCGCCGACCTGTGCGAGATGACCGACATGATTCGCGAGGTACGGTACCTAGTTGGAACTAGCTGGTACAAGCTATTTGCAGTCCGAGGTGGGCGTGTTCGACTTCCCGGACGAGCTGGTGTTCGACATGTGGGGTGTGGTGAGCGACTACCGCGCCAACCGACTGCTGCCCGTGGGAACTGTGCCCAGCGAGTAGAACTGCTGGCGCCCAGTCACACGGCCCAGTCACACTAGGACACAACCAGTACCCACTCCCTGAAGTAGCCACTCTCTTCCTTTTTCCATGATCCTTGACTGTTTCTATAACCCTTCGCGATTGACATGCCGTAGACGATAACCCCTGAGCATCTTGAGTAGTTCCCTACCGTAAACCCGAACAAACCTGTGTACTTGCCATCGTAATAAATATGCCAATATCTGTGTTGTGTTTACCTGGTTTTTGGGGATCACATGAAGACATTTCAACATGCCGTACCATGTCAAGAATCGCTTTGCTTTTCCGAATACACGTGCACTCACATTGCGATGTGTTTGTAGACGTTGTCCCATATGGGTCCGAGCAGTTCGGCTCCCTTGCTGCCGTACATCACGCGCCGCATGTTCAGCACCGACTTCGCCTGCAACGCTTTGTTTCTTCTTCCCTATTACTAATTAGTACTTAGTACTATTAGTACTATTAATACTAATGTACTACTAGTATTATTAGTACCATTAGTACCATTAGTACTAATTAGTACTATTTATTTGTTTACACATTTGTAATGTCATTATGTCAACTTGTTTCTTGAAGTACAGCGCTACAAGTTATAAGACCTGGTGTTGCTCTCACCTTCTCACATTGTCACCACAAAACTATTACTCTACCCACATTGAACTCCTTCTTCTTGGCTCCTTCCGGAACGGGGCGCGCCCACGTCACCTCAATCGTCAGACCGCACTGAAACGTACACCGTTCCATTGTTGTGTTCTGTAGAAGGGAGTGAAAACTGACCAGCTCGGTGCCGTTGTACTTTTCGATCGCCGCGCTCGCTGCCTGAGTGGGATTTCATTGAATGTGAGACACAGTAAGCAAGAGGTGACAAAAACCAAAATAGGTGAAAGGTGAAACTACGTGGTTATCGTCAGCAAGCAAAGCGAGAAGACTATTGAGATTAGGGGAAAACAGCAACTACACACAGATGTTTTCTGATTTCTTTTCACTGCTGTCACGCGAGCCGACTGCACTCACCTGGTGCGAGTGGAAGAGCATGAACGCGTAGGCCTTGCCGGGCTCGTGGTGGAACGACTCGATCACGGAGGCACTGCCCTCGTCCAATCCCTCACGCACCTGCAAGGAACATCTCTCTCTCTCTCTCTCTCTCTCTCTCTCTCTCTCTTTTTCTCTCTCTCTCTCTCTCTCTCTTTCTCTCTTTCTCTTTCTCTTTCTCTTTCTCTCTTTCTCTCTCTCTCTGTCTCTCTCTCTCTCGCTCACCCCGAAGTGTTGCAGCACCATGTTCCGCTCCACATTCGGCCGCAGATGGCGGATGTAAATGTTACAGAGCTGAATCAACGTTTTAGACATAAGAATATGTGTTTTTTCATGGTGTCTTTCAATCTCTGATAGTTTGATTAAGAAATGATAAACCAGAAGTCACTTGCCAATGAGTGCGTACGCAACTGGATACTGTTTACGCGACTTTCTATTCCACCGTTTCCTGTGCACAGACTATTTCTCGCTGGCCGACTCACCGTGGAGATGACCTGATCGGAGAGTTTCTGCTCCGGCGACGCCCAATCGATAGACGCCCACATATTGCCAACCTGTAAGCAGTGTTTTCGATGCATTGATCGCTCGCAGCCCACGAATCGCCGATACGCCGACACAGAATAGACATGAGAGGGGATGAATGGGAAAACAGTGAAATCAGTACAGTACAGAATCCGAATCTGCTTGTTTGTCTCCACACGCTTTTTCGACCCCCCACCCCAGAAATCGTTTCGAAGAATCGAGAGAGGGTTCTGTTTCGAACGCTCCGAATCTTGAAAAAAAAACTCAAAAATGAGCCACACAAACCATTGTCTTCTTTTTTGTGTCTCACACCGGCGTCTGTAAATGGATTATAGCTGTAAACTGTTCAAATATTGTAGAGTTGTGGTGCAATTAATGAACGTGAACAACGGGGACATTGGCGCGCCCTTCTTGCACTACCGTACCACCGTACCTTGACTCCATTCAGCATTGCCAGCCGTCCCCTCTCTGCCTCTGCGTGCGTGTCAAAGTCGATGAACGCGAAGCCTGTACAGTTGAGTTCTTAACGTTTTTCTTCTTCATATTTACTGTACAGACGTCATTACAGAAATGTAAGGGAACTGTAACGTTTCCAACATTTTTTTCTGTATCTCGGCCTATCACGGGCAGACAGGACACTCACTGTTTCAGCTGATCTCTTCGGTTTTCTCACTACCGAATCGTCATTACTTCAGTCTCATGATACCAATAACTTCTCCAACACTACATCTCGGAATCGGGCTGATATGCAACAGACGGAAACTGGAGTGTACATACACACACTATCGTATTATCACTGTAACGTCGTTTTACAACTTGCACATTTTAATCACCCTTATATGCGATTAATTGAATTGAATTGAATTGAAGTGTATCGTAGTGCGCCTCGGCATCGGAACGCACCCCTGTTGTTGTTGGGGTTGGTGGGGCTGGCGTAGACATCGACGCGAAACGGCAGCTCGCGCGGCAGCAGCACCCCCACAGCCCTCTCAAACCACATTTTAAATATATCCTTTTTTTTCTACGAACTAACAATAATGCAGTTTCAACAGTATGTCACATTGTTTAGCGAATTCCCGTAGTGATGCTCACCTCAATAGCCGTCTTATCAGCTTCCGGATCTACTCCGCCTAGAAAGAGACGCCGCAGCTCCTCATCCACAAACGCGCGCTTCCGGGCCATTCTAGGTAGGGTACGGTGGTACGGTAGAGTGGATACGGTAGAAAGGAAATACGGTAGTGTGCAAACATAATGGTACGTGCTAGTCAGGCAGCTTTCGTTTACAATTAAAGATGACGCGATTATACATAATGCATATGTTGAAGCATTTCGTGCGGTGTGTGTATCTGTAATACAAATGGCTACTGTAGAAAAAAAACCCTGCTCTGGAGATCGCAGCGTTAATTATTTGAAGATGAGACTTTCAAGAACGTTCGAAAACGGTAGTTCCTATCACAGAGAATATTACAGATAAACAAACAAAACAAAAGTCGTTGATTAAGGATTTTTGTTCAGTATTGATTAAAACTTACATGTAACGAATCATATAATGTTGTAGAAAGCGCATTTGCCAGGATGACAGAAAGCGACTGTGATACAAAGGCCAGCAGATGGCACTGTACCAGAACAGGGAGAGAGAGAGAGACAGAGAGAGAGAGGGTGGAGAGAGAGAGACGGCTGGCTGTAAGAAGTGAGCGGTCGACAGGAAACAGTGCACTTTGCATATATCTAACCAAACAAAGATCGCCGTGGCTGTGCATCGTGGAGTTTGAGAGACGGAACGTCTTGAGAGGGGTGAGCGACTGTGTGGAGTGATGCGGTGTTCGCTGAGAGTGCGATGGCATTTGCGCCCTCCCTGTATCCGCCATCCACACCCTCTCTTATCGCGCACCCCAATCAACAACATTGCAGCGTGTCGAGTGTTAAACTGTGCGCGCCTATGCATGTAAACGAGACAGACGAATCTTGCAAGTCGAACAAATACAGTTCCATGCGAAAATGAACCGTTGAGGATTGAATCGCATATAAAGTGGTTTCTATTCTGACCGACAAACTCGGAAAGCCGTGTTTTGAGACAATGTAAACAAGACAAGACAAAGACAAGAGTTTGACCGCGCATCACCGCGGTCAAACTGGTAAACATATGAAAACAGATGTTTATTTACGAATAGTAAAACGCGTGCGAGCTGAGCGTGAATGAATCGACGGGTGGTGGCCTAATGGATGCATCCCAGATACACTCCTCTCCTCGCTTCCTGTAGACATTCCCAAGTCAGCCAGGTGGCATCTTTCATATTTCGCGTGCCGCCCCGGCTCTCCCTCCCTCTCTCTCTCTCTCTCTCTCTCTCTCTCTCTCTCTCTCTCTCTCTCTCTCTCTCTCTCTCTCTCTCTCCCTCTCTCGCACGCGATTAGAGACTCGCTAATGACCGGATGATTGTGACACCTGGAAGAGCTGTCAGCATGGAAGAGGTACGAATAGATAAACGTATATAATTAACAATAGTTTTTTTGCGTTTGATGGATGACGCGTTATAAAAAAGTAATTCAACAAACTTAGCATTGGGGAATAATGTGAATGCGATTTCTTGCAGTGTCATTGTTCTGTAGATTAACCAAGTTTACTTTTCTATTTGAAACTGTATAAAACATGCTACTATTACTTTTGCCTTTGCAAAATATAAACTCCAGTTTTCTGGCAAAGCACGATGAAAGTGTTCTAATCAAAACTGCCGCGCACCTTCATAAAGATCCTCACTTGGTTGGTTGTACACGGCTGGCCGCTGACAGCCGTCGAGAGCATTGCGCGAGTAGAAAAGTGGAAGCCTCTGACAAAAGTGGAAGCCTCTGACAAAAAGTGGAAGCCTCTGACAAAAGTGGAAGCCTCGTTTCGAGTCTTCCACTTTTGATGATTCGACCAGCTTTGTTTCTGGCGAGTCGAGTACAGTGTCGAGTACAGTGGATGCGAGACTGCTGGCCCGCGCCCATGCCCACAACCTGACGAGGAGTGTTGGTGATGTTACAGTGGCGGATTCGGCTCAAACTATGCACAGGGGTAGCCGAAGGGGTCCCACATCGACTGGCAAAAAAGTGCAACGGACCATTTCGAGTTTTTGGCGTTACGTTTTGTTTCCGGCTGCTTAAACGTGTGAGGCGCTTTTGCATATTCCGTACTCATCCATGGCGGTCTGTGAACAGACCGGGTAGCCGAGTGGTGTAGTGTGAAGCATGGCAAGCGAGTGGCGCAGGTTCAATCCCTTTTTTCTGATTCCGTTTAAACTTGTAGAATTTAAACCTCTTAAAGTTTGTTTATCAGCAGATTCAAGTTATACAACCGTCGACCTAGCCAATAAGGGGACTCACCTGAGGCTCTCGAGTACAAGTCGCTAGCTGCTTACAACTGGTCCATCGATGAATGTAATGAATTTGGATCAGATGACGTAACAGACTTCTGACTAGAGACTCACGAAAGTTGTGAGGGTGGTCGTCACTCCACCGTGACTAGCGGTACATCATTGGCCGCCGAGAAGATTGAACCCGGGACCTTCCGCTTGATAGCTGCGCGCACATCCACTGCGCTACCCCCCCCCCCCCCTTGTTCACAAACAAGGCATCAAAGAAACATGCACATTTGTGAGAGAGAACAAGTTTCACATTTTTCAAACACATGAAATAGACATGAAAAACCAAAATGAAATATTTGTGTGTGTAAATAATTTCATGATGACAGCAACAAGTTTAGTGAATTATTCATCGCTAACTAGTTGTGATGTTCGAAAAAATTAAAATTCTACAAGTCCGAATCGAATCAGCAAAACGTCTTGCGGTAGCAGGGATAGAACATATGCCACTTTTTTTCTAATTTCCAGTAATCGATGTGGTACCCCTTGGGCTACCTCTGTGCACAGTTTGAGCCGGATCCGCCATTGTGGCATAACCAACACTCCTCGTGTAATAGTGATGAGACAAAAGTTTCTGCTTTTTACTGTTAACAGCGTCGTTTCAACCAATTTTTTGCCCGGTCATGGTCAATAACAACTTTTGTAAGGGACGGGCACGTGTTTCACAAGTTTCATCACGAAAAGTCGGGATTGACATCAATGTGTAGATGTAGAACACAACAAAGTGAGAATAAAATCTTGGCACATAAAACAGCAAAATTTACTGAAAAAAAATGATATGAATTTTTGAAAATGACTTCCGATCACATTTATTGAAGGGACTTTCCACTCGCAGATTGCTGTTGTGTACAGGAACTGGCATGTCGCATGTGATAGAAAACCAAATTACACTTTTCATGTATAAAACATTAGCTCAACATGAACGAGAAAAAAGAAAACAGACCGCATAATTTGAAAAAAATCAAAATCAGTAGTCATCACTGCAAATCATAACACTCAAAAAATACATGTTTTGTTTTTGTTTCGCATCTGTTTCGACTGTTTTTTTTTATCACGTAGCAACTTTATGTACACAAAAATGGCGATTGTGTTTTGAAGAGACTGACCACACACGTTCACTACAACACGATTTCACTACTCCGGCATATTTCTTTCTATAGTGGCATGACTTTGGTGGCCCATCGGTCTGCTGTGAGTGGGTTGTTTGGATGTGCGAGCGCGTTGCCGACCGACCGCTTGCCGGCAGCTGTCACAGTGACGGCGGTGGTGGGAGACTTGCACGGCAGCGTCACAGTGACCGTCGTCTGCAACATAATAACAATTTTATACGGTTGCATAATAACACGTGAAAAAGAAAAAAAATATGATAAAATCTCTAAGTGAATTCAGTGGATGTGTGCGCATGGATGTGTGCGCACGTTCCATGCGTTGTATAACCCTAACACCCCAACTGTAGCACGTCTCACCTTGCGTTTGAAAACAGAGAAGAGGCGGGTGTAGATGGGTTTGGAGAGAAAGAAGTAGGCGAGGCCCTTCGAGTTGTGCACGATCGGGTCGAGGAAGATGAGCAGGTCGTCGATCGCCGGAACAGGCGTTCTAGAACGTCACGTTTGGAATGTCACACCGGGGACAGCTCACATGATTTGAATGTAGAACGAGATTAGGTGGAACAGAACGATCAGTCCGAGAACGATAAAGTTGAGGCCGATCTTTCGCGACGTGTGCGATTGCGCACCAAACGAGCTGTCCTGAAGAATCGGAATCAGAATGTTTATCTTGAATCAAGTAGCTCTGGTAACTACTAACTACTGTACAACCCGGTAACTACTGTACACGGTACACGGTAACAACTGTACGACCCGTACATTACCTTCATCTTGTCTTGTAGTTGACTGAGCCGTGCCAGAATCGCCAAGTCCACGACAACGATCAAGACCACGCAGACTATCTGAATTCACTTAAAGATCACATTACACTCACATGTTAGTGATCATTGCAATAAACTTTGAGCGCAATCTAACACAAATAGCAGTCAGTTCATATTCGCGGCGTTGTAATGAGATTACAGTTTTTTTTCCCAGCAGACAATTAATCGCAGTTGGTCTGTTTCAACCAGTCTGCTATTCGTTAGTGTTTCGCCGCCAATGCGGAAATGTTCTGAGAGCGTGGTCCGAATGCGTTGCCGGGAATGTTGCCGCAAACGCACCTGCGTGATGAGGTCTATCCGATTGATGATTGTTACGATGAGGGGCATGTCGAGCGAGTAGTAGTAGTTGTCGTGGCTCGCTTGCCACGTGAACGTGGTGTTATTGAAGTAGAAGATGCATTCGTTCATCACGTACGGCGCCGACATGACTGGAAAAAAAGGGATAAGAAAGAGAGGGAGAACCAAAAAAAGAAGAGAAAAGTTGGTTTACCTGCCGCCGCCGCGTTTGAAATGACCGAGAACAGAGACGCGAACGAGAGTGGGATCTTGGAGAGGTGGTGCGGGAAAAAGACCGCGCAGCCGTGTATGAGCGAGATGAACTGGAACATCACAGTATAGGGTCTACCAGAAACTAGTACGCATGGTTACCCATGGTCACTTACAAAGTAGTGCAGCAGCCCGGAGTACCAGATGAAGTTGAAGAGGAACGACGCCACGTAGCCGCCTGCTCCCGGACACTCTGCAGATAACAGTGTTTTTTTTTTCAGTGAAAGCAGCACGGTAGATTAATCGCGATTACTAGGATTACGCATCGTAGTCGGTATCGGATAGTGTGTTTTTATCACAAGTATATTATTGACAGTGTACTACCCGTTTGACCTTTGTGATACAACTGCTGCGTCAATATTCCAACTAGCTATAAATATCGTAATTGATTGGGCATCCTCTTGGGGGCTACAAATTTCCACGGAGAAAACTCAAATTCTACACATACATAGGAAAGAAAAACTCTAAGCACACTTACTTTGTACATGGATGTGCCTTAGTCCCTGTTGAAATCGCTAAAGATTTGGGTGTTCTCATGAGCGGATCACTCTTATTCAGAGATCACTACACCCACATATTCAACAAACTCTTTTCGCCATAAATGATTTTTTCAGAACCTATAAAGCTAGGGATCTTAACATCTTGGTAACTGCCTACAAAACTTATTTTAGATGCAAATTGGAATACTGCACTGAACTATGGAATCCGCAAGATGTATTTTCTGTGAACCTCATTGAAAATGTACAGCGTTATTTCACTCGTCGCGTGTGTCAGCGTATCGGTCGCACCCTTTCCTATCCTCAACGCCTAGAGCTGCTCAATCTTCAAACACTCGAATATCGCCGTTTTTTGAATGACATCACATATATCCATAAGTTCATTCACTCTAAAACAATTTTGGATTATCAAGGGCTTTTCACTATTATCCCAACAAGATCCAGAAACTCAAACGAATTTAGAACTGTGCCTTCATTTGATAACAATGGCCAAATAAGCACATTTATTAGTAGAGCTTTTAGTACCTGGAATGCCTTACCTTCTGACGTTGTACATATCCGTGACCACACCTCTTTTAAACAACACCTATCCATCCTAGAATTAATGACACTGTCTAAAATCCGTCGTATTTGAGCACATCCATGTTTTTCTTTTCCTTTTGTATCATATCATGTTATCTATCGTTCATGTTATGTCACCCTTTCACACATACCAATGTCGTACTCTATTTTTTTCCTGTTTTGCAATGTCTCTGTTTATGTAACACGGCAATAAATAAATAAATAAATAAATAAATAAATAAATAAATAAATAAATAAATAAATAAATAAATAAATAAATAAATAAATAAATAAATAAATAAATAAATAAATAAATAAATAAATAAATAAATAAATAAATAAATAAATAAATAAATAAATAAATAAATAAATAAATAAATAAATAAATAAATAAATAAATAAATAAATAAATAAATAAATAAATAAATAAATAAATAAATAAATAAATAAATAAATAAATAAATAAATAAATAAATAAATAAATAAATAAATAAATAAATAAATAAATAAATAAATAAATAAATAAATAAATAAATAAATAAATAAATAAATAAATAAATAAATAAATAAATAAATAAATAAATAAATAAATAAATAAATAAATAAATAAATAAATAAATAAATAAATAAATAAATAAATAAATAAATAAATAAATAAATAAATAAATAAATAAATAAATAAATAAATAAATAAATAAATAAATAAATAAATAAATAAATAAATAAATAAATAAATAAATAAATAAATAAATAAATAAATAAATAAATAAATAAATAAATAAATAAATAAATAAATAAATAAATAAATAAATAAATAAATAAATAAATAAATAAATAAATAAATAAATAAATAAATAAATAAATAAATAAATAAATAAATAAATAAATAAATAAATAAATAAATAAATAAATAAATAAATAAATAAATAAATAAATAAATAAATAAATAAATAAATAAATAAATAAATAAATAAATAAATAAATAAATAAATAAATAAATAAATAAATAAATAAATAAATAAATAAATAAATAAATAAATAAATAAATAAATAAATAAATAAATAAATAAATAAATAAATAAATAAATAAATAAATAAATAAATAAATAAATAAATAAATAAATAAATAAATAAATAAATAAATAAATAAATAAATAAATAAATAAATAAATAAATAAATAAATAAATAAATAAATAAATAAATAAATAAATAAATAAATAAATAAATAAATAAATAAATAAATAAATAAATAAATAAATAAATAAATAAATAAATAAATAAATAAATAAATAAATAAATAAATAAATAAATAAATAAATAAATAAATAAATAAATAAATAAATAAATAAATAAATAAATAAATAAATAAATAAATAAATAAATAAATAAATATATATATATATATATATATATATATAAGTATTTTCTTTTTATCACAAGTGCGTTAACACGTTTTTTTTCTCGATTGTCCAGTTTTCCTTAGTGAAATTACAATAGGGTCTATGTCTGAAAATCATAACTGGAAACCCAGTTAGCACTTTTCAAAACATACATTTTTCTCGTTGGAAAACCAAACCTAGTTGTCCACTTCTTTCCAACGTGGTCGAACAAAACAGTACCCACGCTTGATTTGCGGTTTGCTTCTGGTTGAAGTTGGAATGCACTGCCAGTCGATCATGAGAATTGATCACTTACCAAAGTACACGTGTCGCGTGAGCCGGGGCGCGATGACGAAGACGAGTTGGAAGAGGATGTCGACACACTCGATCGTGAACAGACCCACCTGCAACGTCGTGGACACGGTCAGCAGTTCAATCTGCTGTTCAAGTCACGGTCTTTTCGAACATTCGTCCAATTACTGTTCTGAGACTTCTTTGAAACACGTTGTTTACAAAGAGACTGACAACATTTCGTGAACGCACCATGAGCAGGTAGACGACGTTCTGGCGCAGCGCCGCGGTGGCGAGTATGAGAGCGCACAGGGCGATGTCAGTGGAGAGGAGGAGCAGGGAGCAGACGAGATGGCACGACGCCTCCAGCGACATGGACAAGCGAGTGAACATCGGCGACTGACTCACGCTGTCACACCAATTAGATCGTCGACTCATTTCTCTCGTTCCGCTCACGCCACGTAAATGAGTTATGTGGGCGCGCGTTAAGGGAATTAGAGTGATCATTGTCAACGAGCTGTTGACGGCGTCGTATAAACAAGCTTAATGATGTGGAAACACAACTTACATACAGACAAGGAAGTGGTTGATACAATTGTGAAACTTGCAATCAGCATTAGTGCATATACAATTTTTCTTCACATTCATGTGATTTGGCCAAACATTGGCATGTATTGTATACGAGAAAAACTGCAACTAAAAGTGGATTATTTTTCAAAAGGACTTGCATAAAGTGAGTATATTTTATCCGACGTAATTCATCAAGAGCTAATGCACCCTTCATCAATCAAAACAGTAAACTAATTTAATGAATATGAAAACACATGTTGTTGTTGTTGTTTTTGTTTTAGTTGTGTTTGTTTTATATTTGATAGCGTTTGAAAAGAAGAAACAGTTTTTTTAATCAAGCGGGAGACTACGTAAACCTTCCTCATGAGATCACTTTAGATTTGATCGAAAAGTAGCACAACTTAGAAAAAAACGACCAGCCAGGACGAAACGATTTGTTTTCACTATTAGTTGGACGAAAAAAGACGCTCGAATATTTTTGACAATATTATGTTTAAAATATAAGCAAGTTGGACGAAACGAGAGATTGGACGAAACGAGATGGTTGGACGATATGGCACTACCCCGTTTGAAAACCAAACTGGCCGGTTGATGACGGTCTGAAATTGTGAGAGAATCGGTAAAGTCAACCAAAAAATGACACTGCAAAAATTTTGGTATCATGAAAAATTGGTTTTCGAGAAATCAACCAGTCTTGGTCAAAACCAAAACCAAAATTTTAAATTGATCATTGGTTATCAATTTTAGCGCTGATCTTTTTTTCGTTAAAAAAAGTGTTGTTGACAATGACAAAGCCGTTTTTTCAGGGTTGAAATAACAACGTTATCCTAAAATAAGGGGGCAATGATAACTGTTTCTGAGAGCGATCTCTGTAATGACTGCGTGGCGTAGTAGCAAATGAGACGTTTGTCGCATCCGGAGTTTGACTCATTTTCGTATTCAAAACGAGATACACAAATACAGTGTGTAGTTGTGCAAAACCAACTTGTTTGAATACAAGCTCCACCTACTGCTGGAAACTAGTGAAGAGTTTCACAGCGTTTTCTACCCATTTCATTATTCATACTAACTCGCGAGCCGAAAGAAATTCCGCTATCACGCTGGAATGGCGACCACACTGACATAATGTCAGCCGGTAGCCAGAAGACACACCGTCATCGTGAATTCTCATTGCTTTGTTTTCTAGAAAAAAAATCAGTTTTTTACTACAGCCCCTTCATTGTCATTGTTCACAGGCATTTCATTTGTGAAGCATCCTTGTGGTGTGATAAGTTCAACTTGATTTTTAACATGTGTGGTGCGGTTTACAGTGCATCTGATGTGTAATAAAACACGATTATTTTGTTTTTTGTCACGTTGCATCATATTACATTCAGTAAATGATGTTGATGACCTAAAAAAATGTGAGTGAGTGTTTGTGTGTTTTTTCGCAAACTTCCGCGGAATGAAACGACAGAAAATAAAATTCTTAGTAGCGAAAGAGAAAAAAAAACATGTGATATATTATTTCTTTTAAAAAGTACAAGCGTAAAGTACCTCTGTTTGGGTTTATCTCAATTTAACAAAAGCACATGCATAAAACTATTGTTTCTATTTTTAACTATAAACACAAACCTGCTCTCTAAAACGATATGTAGAAATGTATACTTTATCGATAATTTATCAATAAGGGCTATATAATATTTTTTTCTTATTTCTTATGAAAGTATTGTGAGAATCAATAAACAGCCATAGAACTATCGTTTAGTTTACCATGATGTTTTCATTATTTTTGAATGTGAACAAATACAAGAGCTTTTTGATAGATGACTCATTTGATGAACGGGTTGATAGAATGTGAGTGATAGAATGTGTGTGTGCAATAGTATAATCATCTTGGTATTTGATTGTCAATGTATTTGTGATCGTTTTGAGAGAGCAGGTTTGTGTTTATAGTTTAGAATAGAAATAATAGTTTTATGCATGTGCTTTTGTTGAATTGAGATAAACCCAAACAGAGGTACTTTACGCTTGTACTTTTCAAAATAAAATGAATGTCCTTTTGTTGAATTTCAAAGAAATTATTTTTTTCAAATGGTAATGCATCAATGTATGTATCAATGTATCAATTTATCATGTATTAATGTTAATATACTGATAGTTTCACAGAAACTATCAGTATTTGTTCAAAGTAAATCAACAGATATAACAAACAACAACAATAACAACAACAATACAACGCGCGTGAACGACTACGCAAATCACAAACAGTGTGCACATTATCGCGCTCTCCCGCACACATTCCGCATCACGAACCAATGAGCGCGCGGGGGCGGGGCTAGTGAGCGGGTTTTTCAGCGAACCAGCATACCTCACAGACGTGCAGACCTAACCAGCGAACATATTTTTGGGTCTTAAATTATTGTTTCATATTCTGTTTTGGTTTGGAGTTGTTCAACGGGCGATTTAGAGACAATATCAGGATATAACTCTGAAACATTTATTATTTGAATGATTTACAAGCGATTTTAGCGGCCCTGCGGTCCGAGCGGCTCTGCGCGCCGCTGGATAGGACCCAAACGATCGGCGCTTAATTGTTATGAGTTCAAATCAATAAAAGGGAGAAAACTCGTGGGAAAAAGAGTCAGTTCACGACGACGTGGGTCTCATATCGAAGATGCGGTGTCGGTCGTTGGCCGGATCGACTCGCGAGCACCGCGTGCGACACTCGCTTCTCTTGTCAGTCTGCGTAGGCAGCGACCGTCTATCCGTCTGCTTCGGTCGTCTCGGCTTGTCGCCACTGTGCGCCGGCTGTGTCCGCCGGAACACCTCCGTCACCGCCGCCACCGTGCCTTTCTGAACAACACGTTGCTGGGCCCAGGTAGAAAATGTTCGTTTTCACGTACTTCTTTCGAACCAAGTTTTACCACAAAAAATGATTAGAAATGAACCTTATAATACATGAGTTTTGTGGTCATTTGAATTTGATTTCTGTCTGAGTGAAACGTTTTGAGACCCTGAGTTGTGAGTGGTTGTGGTCACGCTTACTCACTTGCGTCCGTCTGCCAGTGCACACTTGAACGAGTCTGATGTAGAGGGGGCGGCTGAGGAACAGGTAGGCGAAGCCCTTCATGTTGTGCACCAGTGGATCGAGGTAGGCGAGGATCACGTCCAGATTCGGTGGGAGGCTGAGTGAGATCAACATGAATACCTCTCTCTCTCTGTTCCTCTCTGTTCCGCTCTGTTCCCCCTCTCTCTCTCTCTCTCTCTCTCTCTCTCTCTCTCTCTCCTTCTCTCCACTCTCTCGTCTCTCTCCTTCTCTCCTTCTCTCTCCACTCTCTCTCTCTCTCTCTCTCTCTCTCTCTCTCTCTCTCTCTCCACTCTCTCTCTCTCTCTATCCACTCACATCGCTTGAATGTGGTATGAGAACGTGGCGAACATGACGAGTAGGCCTAGCGCGACAAAGTTGAGTCCGATCCGCGTCTGGCCGGTCTGGCTGGGGTGATTGAACACGCGACCCTGAACTTGGGGGTGTGCTGGGTCTTGGTTGGGTCTTGTTAGTATACGAATTATATTTCAAAAGTACTTCCAAGTAAAAGTAGTTGGTTTGTACTGTTGTTTCAGTTGAGCAAAAGGACTGACATGTTTTTAATGGAGACATGTGCCAACAGGCTCTCTCTCTCTCTCATACCAGTGCAAAGCGGCCATATTATAATGAACGCGTTTACGAAGTTATGCAGTTATTATCTAAAAGCACAACTTCTGTTGTAACATAACACGTCGAATAATGCTGAGAGCCTGTTTGCACATGTCTCCATTGAAAACATGTCAGTCCTTTTGCTCAACTGAGACAACAGTACAAACCAACTACTTTTACTTGGAAGTACTTTTGAAAGATAATATCTGTCCTTTTCTTAAGTTTTGTTTCACAAAATTACATTTTCATACACGTTCGCGATTCGCTGCGAGGATACCGACGCGCACCCGCTATTCGCCTATCTCTCTCTCTCTCTCACTCACACACAGAGGGAGCGGGGCGAAAGCGATTGTCCGACGCCCGCCCGCCCGAGCGACCGACACCAATCTCAATCCGCACTCGAATGCGGACTCTCCGTATCTCGCTTCAAATTCAATCAAACTCAATACAACTTTCTATAACTCTATCGAATAGAGATGTGAATGTAATGTAACAGTGGAAATCACTTCAAAATGAGGAAAAGTGCTTCATCCGGGAAAATTCGTTTTTGAGCATTCTAGCGCGCGGGGACATCCAGTACAAACGAGAGGGCGCTGGCCCCCCCTTTCTAATTTGTTAACATTTTTAGTTCAAAGACTGTAGTATAAACGTAATATACAAGGCCAGGTTCGATACGTAGTTATATGCGCACATTTTTTTTTGCGATTCCGCTCTGCGATCTACAAGCACAATACAAGGCACACCTGCTGTTTGCGATTCAGAATGCGTAGTCGAGCCAGAATCGCCAGATCGATGGCAGCAATGATGACCACGCAAATCACCTGCAATACTGTTTGTTGTCATCAGTCACTGTGAGACACTGCACCTGGGCGATCACGTTGACTTCTTCCACGATGTCCACGACTCGCGGCAGTCCGTTGACCGCGAACTCGCGGGACAGACTCCACAGGTATCGCGAGCTGTCCAGCGTGAAGATGCAGCCGTAGATAACGTATTGCAGCGACACCGCTGGGCGCGTTTCCACTAGTGGAATTCAACAGTACCGAACGCGAGCGCGAATGAGACGATGGACATGACGATTCCGGATGAGACGGGCATGATCGAGAACAAGTACGGCAGGAACACGGCGATCGCGTGAACGATCGAAATCGCCTGAAAGCGATTGGTGAACTCTAATAGAAAATAAAAAAGAACCAAATAGTGCAGCAGCGCAGCGAACCAAACAAAGTTGAATAGAAACGTTGCGAAAAATCCGATAAAACCTGGGCAACCTGTAATCAGTTTTAAAGTCGATAATTTATCGAACTATTTCGAACTCACTGAAATAAACGTGTTGAATGATTTTCGGAAGAAAGTAGAACACTATTTGAAACAGGAGATCAACACACTCCGTGTAGCAGAGTCCGACCTGTTTGAAATGTAGCGTTATTATTAGCAATTCTTAGCTATTCTTATCACATAAATACACAGTTTACACAAATACCAAATACCATTAACATGTAAATGATGTTCTCTCGTTTCGACTTGGACGATAATATGATAACAATGACAATGATATCAGCGGCGAGAAGGACTGACGCGATCAAGACTTGGGAAACAGCGAAAATCGCTAACAGCTTCATTCTGAAAAGAAGTAAAGTAGACGATGAAAATGAAAGAACCATTATGCAACGACACTGAACAGTGAACGTTACTTCTAGTTTAGGTGTAGTGTACTAAAACAAGTGAATAACAATAGTGTAAGTCTATTGTATTGCTAATACAAATACTTGACGCTTGTTATGACAGGAATTCATGTTATCATGTAAGCATTTTATCGGTCAGTCATAGAACGAAATAGTGAACATGATAATTCAAATACAACACTTCTCATAGAACAGTAGGTCTCATCAAACTCATAACAGAAAAACCTTACAAATAGGTTGAAGAGAAACTCATTAAAAACAGAAAACAAAAACTCATGAACAGAAACTCAATTTAAAAAAAAACAGAAAACGATTAATTATCTGTTTTATTGTCTGTGAATGACGGGTAACTGTTGTATTTAAGGTTTTGGAGTCTGTTCTTCATTGTGACGAGACTGCTCCTCTTACAATATTTCGTTACTTTGAGGTCGAAGAGGTCATCACCGGACAGAAGGTGCGCAACTTCTCACGGTAGACGGCTGCCTAAAACGAGGGGGGAAAGACAGCATATAATGTCACACGCGATCGACTCACTATTGCGCCTTTGTCACTTAAGAAATCTCACTCTGATTGTTAGTGTTGCGTTTGAAGTACAACTTGAAAGTAGCTCTCTTTTGGCCTAAAGTAGGGTTTGCGCTGAAACTTTTATTCAACGATGTCGAAAAATGTCCTTTCAGCAACAATGTCAACGTTTTTCAAACATGCTATGTAGTTTTTTTCAGTAATGTTTGTTATGATGGTCAACACCACCGTAACATCGGACGTCAGACGCCACCGATACAAAGGGGTGGCTAGCGCAGTGGATGTGCGCGCAGCTAGCAAGCGGGTTCAATGCTCTCGGCGGCCAATGATGTACCGCTAGTCACGGTGGAGTGACGACCACCCTCACAACTTTCGTGAGCCTCTAGTCAGAAGTCTGTGACGTCATCTGATCCAAACTCATTGCATTCATCGATGGACCCCTTGTAAGCAGCTAGCGACTTGTACTCGAGAGCCTTAGGTCAGTCCCCTTATTGGCTAGGTCGACGGTTGTATAACTTGAATCTGCTGATAAACAAACTTTAAGGGAAAAGACCGAAAACCAGGATTGCACTCAATCAACAAAAAACAGCGTCTCCCGATGCATGCACTTTATTGCGCTAAGCGACCACTACTTTCCACGGTACGTAATTCGTTTTTTCATCAGTCAACTAAATTAAGTCGTGTGGCGTGAAAGTTGTTTGTAGCAGTACCTACTGTACTTTAAACTATTATCTATAGTTATATTATCATCTATCAAAGTAATGATTATCATACTACTACTGCAGTACAGTACAATCCGTAAAAAATAGCCAATTTGTAGAAATAAGTATTTTTATAGTAAAAGTAATAAATCGCTGTAACTCCGTTCAGAGACGGAATTTTGAGTTGCAGTAACAGAGAGATGTGTGGTTCACAGTAGTCTACGTATGACTGTGCAGTTTGTTTCGTGATTACATCAGCGTTTAGCCGGAGTTTTCCATTAAGTTCCTCTATACGACACTGGTCATTTCTCAAATTTGCGGAAAAATGAGCGAGATTTTATGCAAATTTCACATGACCGACCATCGTCATTTCTCTCTCGATATTCGGGAACAACGAAAACTCCGGCACAAAGCGATAAAACAACACAACCAACTACGTAGTCACATGCAGACTACTGTGACCAACAATTCTATTTTTGGTACAACTCGAAAATCCGCCTCTGAACAAAGTTACAACCATTTATTTTTTTTACTATAAATAATACTTATTTCTACAAATTGGCTACTTTTTACGGATTGTACTGTACTTGCTGCACTCTAGTGCAGCCGTTTTGTTGAACAAAAACGATTCGATGTCGGACCACGATAGATAACCACGAAGTAGAACGGGCCGATGGGAAGGGACGGTAAAGATTAAAGGACCATATCACTTTGCACACCGGTCAGACACCGTTAATTCGCGAACAAGCACATTTTGTTTGCATTTGGAATTTGTAGTAAAATAAACATGGCAAGTATTCTGCACGAGGTACGTAAGTAAGGGATTTTTTTTATGTTATAGCAGAGTAAAATACTTTTAAAAAAAATACCAAGCGATTATACTTTTGAAAAAAGTCCTCCTTTCCGAAATGCCTTATATGGTACTTTTTCAAAATTTGAACGCGTATAATCTTCGCGGGAAATTTACGTGTTATTTATGGTAAACAAACTGAAAAACTGGTAAACAAATCGTTGGTTGGTCGCGTTGGTCATCTTCAAGCATGTCCGCATCTTCAGCATGGGAAAATTGCTGTTTTTAATGGACCGTGCGCATAGCCGCAAAGAGAGAGTGGGAGTGCGTGGACGGTTAGTGGAGTGGTTAGCGAGCCAAGATGTCATTCTCAGGGCCAGGGGATCGGATCCGCTGCCATAGCCTTCTTTTTTGATATTGTTTTGCATTTTTCTGATGCACAGATCGAATCTTCACATTTAATACCAATATGAGTCGTTTGGGCAAGCATTGAACATGTTTACACATATTTTGTACTTTAATACACTACTTTATTGTCACTCGCCCTAAAAACGCAAATAATTAACTCACACACATAACAAAACCAAGTATGCGTGTTTGTACCATTATAATAGTACTGTAACACTTGACGATTTTACATATTTGTTTGTATAAATAATAATTAATTCGTGTTCTAATTAGGTGCATTGAAACTGTGCACAGTTTGCCACTAAGCCCCGCCCCCAGACGATCCTGTCCAGCGCCGCCCGGTGTGTTTGAACTTTTTATGTTTTTTTTACATTTAGTACTCTGTTGTTTAACTGATGTAAGTTTTTTGTGCGTTCTTGAACTTTGAGTAAATTTAGTGTGTGCACCTTCTTGAATAGACACTGCCTAATTACTATCTACCATGTACAAAATTATCGTGAAAAAGCTGCCTCGGATATCGTAACATGTCCGGTGATCGTTCTTGATATGCGACGATTTGAATAGCCCTGTTCATGTACAATTGCGCTGGCTCGTGGTTTACCATGACTCCACACCACACTTACGACGTATAGCAGAATTGCAAAATTGCGCGGGAACTCCGCCAGTAACTTTCGATTTTGACTCAACTTCGCGTTCGCTTCAAATGTTCGTTTGTTCTCATATTGTCGTTGTCTTTTTTGCATTGTAGACGTGATGTCGACATGGGAAGAGCGCATTCGGAAGCCGTGCCGTCGCCGCCGCACCGAGTTGATGCGCGAATGTGCGCTCGTCAAGGAGAGAGTGCAATACGACGAGTGTGAGGTGAGGTCATGCTTATTGGTTTGCATTGAGGACTGTGCGAAGGCTGTTGAGTATAAGTCGGAATCGATATTGTCACAGGTGATGAGCGCTGCGATGCGCACGCTGGCCGAGGCGGGTCGGCGTCCGTCGAACATCACACCGCGCGCCGAGAGGGAGCTGATCGCCAAGCGACTCGCCGACAACCCCCGTCTCGCAACTAGCAGCGGCAAGGGGTGGGCGTTGATGTTGCCGGTGTTGTGGATGACGATGTTGATTGACATGTTTGCAGTGGCGCGAAGGGTGGGAAGAAGACTGGCGTGCAGGCGCCGCCCAGCCAGCTGCCGCCTCACTCCGCCTTCGTTCCCGGCGACAGAAGATTCCTCATCACTCCGTCAGTGATTTTTTTCAGGGTTCGAAAATTATTGATTATTGAACGCATATTGCTGATCTGGCAGCAATATGCGTCATTATTACACATGCATTGCACACAAAAGATCACGGAAAAGGTGAAAGGAGAAATGTGTTCGGACCGAACTGTGTATCTCCCCACGCATGTGTCTGTTCTTGTTTTTGTTAGCTGTCGGTCTTTTTCTTCAAACCAACTTCGCAACTTTTTTTCGAGCGTTTTAAGGGCTCTTTCGAATTGTGCCATTATAACCACCCGCACTCACTGATCCCCTTGCAGTGACCTCTCCGCGGGCATGGAGCGCGTGCCTATCCCGGTCTACTCGGACGTCGGCATGAGCGACCCGCCCGCGCCCTTCCACTACATCACCACATCCGTGTGCGAGACGCGCAGGCACTGCCCGCCCGAGAACAAGGCACACAGAGATGCTCGTCAGAGATTGCATCCATAGACGATCACTGAACCTATAGTGCAGATTCTCAGGAAAGATGCGGGTTGATGATAGTTGTTTGGTGGTAGGACGCTCGCTGGGTGCAGTGCGAGTGCGGGCCGTTCGAGTGCGGACTGAATACGGGGTGCGCGTGCCGCCGCTCCAAGCACAACGCCAACCCGCTCAACGTCAGTCTCGCTAAGTCCTATTTATCAGTTATGATACGTTAGTTTTGATATCTCTGGTATTGGTTGGTTTTACCGGACTACATATTTTGCGTATGACGCTTGCGTTCACACTTTGAAACGCTAATATAATGAACTGTATTCATCTCCTCTCTGTCAACCAGGCCCAGCTGTGGCGTGATCAGTGTGGCTTTGTCGATGCACTCTGTTTGCGGGGTTGGGAGGGCGCTCTCTCGCTGCGTCCGCAGAGCGACTCACTGTCAGTGCAATGCGGAGAACACTGCGCCTGCATGGGACTCTGCCACAACGCCATCAAGATGCACGACAAGAAGAGGTGCGTCTCTCTCTCTCTATCTCTCTCTCTTTCTCCTACCCTCTCTTTCTCTCTCCGTATTCCGTATTCGCATTCACCCTTGCAGATTGGAAGTGTTCAAGCGAGACGAGGACGTGGGATTCGCCCTCCGCACTCTTGAGTTTATCGACTTTGGTGGGTATTGATTGATTGATTGATTGATTGATTGATTGATTGATTGATTGATTGATTGATTGATTGATTGATTGATTGATTGATTACGTCTTACGGCAATCACCCGCACATTATTGGTTCAAAATCTGCGCTTTATGCGAGATAAATGTTCCTTTCAGACGCAAGAGCTCGATTATAGAATACACAAACGTGTTGCACACGAAACTACAAAACGTCATTCGTTATTACATTTTGTAAATCCGTATAAATTAGTTTTATTTGCAGGCGAGGTGGTGTGCGAGTTTGCTGGCGAGATCATGTCTCGGGAGCGTATGCAAGAGCTGAGCAGAGACGACGAGGGTGGGTGGACAGGTCACGCCCCTTTCAGCTCCGCCTCTCTTTACGTTCTCCTCTCATCATGTACACTATGTACTCGTCATTCATACCCTTTCATATACACGTTGTCATCACGTTGTCATTCTTGGTTTTCACTTCGCCTTTTTTCTAACCGCGTTATGTCGGTGCTGTCAACTCTGCCATTATCATGTCATTCTCCTTCTCGAACTCTGCGCTCCGCCCCCTTTGAACCCGCCCCCGTTCCAGGCCACAGCCTCTACTCGCTGCAGCTGGCTGAGACGGATGGAAGTGGCATGTTTCCGCCCGAACACGGAAAGCAGGTGAACCGAATGGTGAGATCTGTGTGGCTTGTTGTTTTGAAAGTGAAGATAGTACAGTGTGTGTGATTCGATTTGTCACTGTCACTGGAAACACGAAACGGTGTACTGATGCTCATTACGCTTTCATTGTCTCTTGCTTTTGCAACTCAAATCAAACAGAGACTAGTGCAGTAGTGTTCACGGCGTTCGCTTACGACCTGTCGTTCGCAGAACCTGTCCGTGGCGTACTACATCAATCCGTACGGCGCCGGCAACGCGGCCCGATTCATGAGCCACTCGTGCTGGCCCAACTGCATCCCCGTCACGTGGGTGACTCTCTAGATTCGTTGTGTCATTATAGTAGTAACTTTCATCGAAACCTTTGGAAACGCCTTCCAGAGTAGTCGTGATTCGGAGACTCTTGCGGAAACACACGCGAAGGCACTTTCGAAAAGACTACTCGCTCGTTTTCAGCGTGGTTCGTAACGACGTGCATCCTAGCGCGGCGAGTGTCTACCTCGTGGCGGCCGAGGCGATCCCGCCCGGCGCCGAGGTGGGTGCACATTCCACTGAATCGGACGCGCTGTCGAGAAAGCACGTTCTGACCGCTACTGTGTCTTTGTCAGCGTGTCAGTCATTCCGCATAAACATTTGCTGTTTGCCAGCTGTCGTTCGACTACGGGGACGCGTACGTGGCGGCGCACCTGGCGGCGTGTCGCTGCGGGCGCGCCCTCTGCGTCCACGGACCACTCAGGCACGTCGACTGGAACGCCGTGCCTGCCAATAAGGTATGCGCTTTCGTCCGTAGCTAGTAGCATTCTGTGTGCACCTCTAGTCTAGTCTTTGCTTGGACATGATTTTTGCGTGAACTTTCACATACGAATCGTTTCTTGTCCAGAAGCTGCAGCTGTTGGAGCGGCAGAAGTACGTGGAGCGCTCGAAGGTGTGCGAGTGGTACAGGCAGGCGAAGCAGCAAGTGGACATGAGGGTGAAGATGGAAGTGAAGAACGAGAAGGAGAAGGAAGAGGAGGAGGATGCCCCCGCCACCTCTCAGTCATCGAGGTGAGACACTTCAGTGGCTGACAGACTGACAGTGTCAGTAAAATTTTGCCCTCAAAAACATGATCACACACTGTGTTTCTTCACTTTACTGGATCAAGTCTAGCCCAGTCTCAGTGCGGGTGTCTTTGTTTAACCACAACCCATAATGTCGAATTGTGTTTGGCTGTGTGTGTGTGTGTGTGTTGTTAAATGAATTTTTTGCAGTCGCGCCGCCTCCTTCGACTTTGTAGCGGCTGCTAAGAGGCTGAACTTGAATGAGAGTGTGCGGTAGGTGTAAGTTGACGATATCGAGTCTGTCTCTTCGAACTAATTCGAGCTATCTTGTTATTCATTACTTGCGGTAAAAACTTTGCGAATTATGAAAAAATCGAGTACCATTGTGATGAGCGAGATGATGTGTGACATGGGAGGATCTCGTTAAGAAACGTTACCGTTATAGTTGATTATAGCTACTCACAGCGCTTCTGCCGGTCCGCATCCTTCTTCCATCACCAACTCGACCGGACAGAAAGCGCGCAAGCACATGTGCGTGTGGATGTGGAAGAATGTAAAAGAACTGTTGTCTTTCAGCTGCAGCCGCACGACTCCGATCGGCGATGTGATCGCGGCGATGAGGGAGCCGAGCGGTGGAGATGGCGGTGCGAGGTGAGTGGAGAGACGACGCCGGAGCTTATAGTTTGTGCTACCACATCAAAACAGTTCTTTTGACGCTGAGTGAACGCTGACGTTGATTTTAGCCGTGTGTTGTCTGTGCGTCGGCGCCGTGCCGGCGAGCAAGACGGGAAGAAGACGGCGCGCGGAACGAGGAGGAGGTTGATCGAGTGAGTATCTCATTGGGCCGACTCGCTGATGAAAAAAAGTGTTTGAACCATGCACCGTATTGCACATTTTTCATTTTGGGTAGTTAAAGATTGTAAACTGTACACAGTGGGTCCGCGGTAAATAAAAAGTACACAGTGGGTCCGCGGTAAGTTAAGTACGAATGGCATGAGTAAACACTATAAAGAGGGTTTCGTAAGTTTGTTATGTCCAGGCACTCGCATCGTGCGGAGGAGAGGGAGAACGTACCCGGTGCGAGTGGACATCGCGTGCACACGTGAGTAGTGAGTTGCGAGTCAATGACGAGTAGTGATTGAGTGATTGCAGGCCGCTGACGCATGGAGAAGAGTGGAAGAAGGAGAACGACGACATATTCAAGCCCTGTCGTGGTACGAAGAAGAGGTGAATGGAGGAAACAGATAGAGAGAGAGAGAGAGAGAGAAAGTGTTTTTCCAGTCGTATCGCATCCGATGAGGTGGAAATGGAGGCGTAGATTCTTTGAAAGGTTAGATTTTTTGAGTTTACATGCATGTTTCTGTTATATATTCTTGTTGTTGTTATACTCACTATACCTTTGTTGTTCCGAAATCGTGTGTGTTGTTGTGCTACTGTTATCCAGATGAAATATACTCTTTTTTTTGTTCGAAGTGTGTTCATTCGGGCTGAATCCTGGGTGCTTCGAGAGCAATATATGACGATCTCGTCTGGGATCACGTCGAAGTGGAAAGGAGTGTACTATTTTTTTTCGAAGTTGAGTCAGCATCAGGATGTGTGGATGTGATTCCTGTCATGTATCTCTGGCATATATGTGGATTGACAGAAAGTGCATCTATTTATATATAGATTTTCACGTTCCGTTGCTAATGCTGCGTCCATCACTACAATTCCCACTTTTCGTTTTTTCGTGCGTTTTCCGTGTGGAAAAAAACACGGAAAAACCTGGAAAAAAACTGGGAAAAAACTCGGAAAACCGTTTTCTGGACCTCATTGTTCCACGAGCGTTTTCCAGAGAGCGGTGTATCGCGTTCACACCGCTCACTGGAAAATGGTCGCGGAACAATGATGTCTGGAAAACGGTTTTCCGAGTTTTTTTTCTTCCAAAAAACGCACGGAAAACGGAAAAAAGTGGGAAAAGTAGTGATGGACGCAGCATAACTCAATTTCGAAAAACAGAGGGTACACTCTCTTGAAGTTTGTTTGAATGAAATTGATCTATCTGCCTATGTGATATTGCCGAAGTGTCAGATTCAGCGTCAGCTTCAGCCCTAAAAAAGTCTCAGGTGTTTTAAACGAGAAAAGGTGGCCGAATCGGGAAAAGCAATAGCGCTATCACCACCTAGCACGTACAGTAGTCGTTTCTTTCGTCTTTTCAAGCGGTTGCTTTCCGACCCTGCCATGATGCAGCCTCTATCCTCCTATCACGACATCGGTCCGCTTCCCTCTTTCTCCTGGCCAGCCACCCGTTCCCTTTTGTTGTAGTTTTTCTCGTCTCTCTTTCTCTCTCTCTCTCTCTCTCTCTCTCTCTCTTTTCAAACTCTCTTGTTTAAACAACGTACGTGTGATATTACTTTCATTTAGAATGAGTGAATTTGCAAGTAACAAGTGTATTGAAGTATTGACTGATTATTGAACGCGTTGGGGTTGGGGCTCTATTATTATTGATGCAATCTCTGTTAGGTTTCATCATTCAACATTCATTTTTCCAGTAGTGGCCCGGTACACGGTACACGGTCCAATGTTGTCGATGTGGACGTTGTCGCCACTCTGACAACATGATTGTAACGTAGCTCAAAGTGGACTAATTGCTTCGCTTTTGGATTAGATTGGAAGCTTATGGTGTTCCTTACCTGATTGTAATGTCTTTCATATCGATATCACACTCTCAAACGGAGTCAAAGTCTTTTGAAAGTGTCAATGAGACCGGTCAGAGACAAATCACGTGCATTCTCGTCTATGTTGATTCAAGTTGCGCGTACTCGTGTCGTCGCCCAAAATTCCCCAATTTAGCAATCTATAGAGTATCGGAAGAAGTTTCAACTTCCGTTAGTTGTGTGATAAAACTTCTGTAAAAAAAAAACTATCTGGCACCTTGTAAAATTTCCACAAACCCAGAAACGAGGTGATTACTAGTTCAACTAAACTGGTTCACACAGCACAGCTATGTTATCAAAAGTGGCAAAATTGGCCCATCGGAAACATTGAGCCGTGTGCCTAGTCGTCCTCATCGTTACTAACAACTAGGTGTGTGTTGAAGGTGAAGCACTGTAGACTCTTGACGTAGACACATTGTACACTTTTGTGGTAGACACATTGTAGACTCTTGACGTCGACGAAGATAAGAACGAAGTTTTCGATACCGGCAGCGCAGAAACGATCAATGGTAATGACTCTATAAAATACAATGTTTCGATTCATCACTTAAAAAACACTATAGTCAATGAATTTTGATAAAACAATTTTTCTTGTTTTTTTTTCTTCGTGTTTTCCGAAAAATGCTCACCATTGAATATGCGTTTTGAACATTCCCGCAGTTCTCGAATACAGTAGATCACAATAAGTGGATCCAGTATAGGGTAGATCGAAATAGCCATGACAACAACCTGCAAGAACTTCGTAGACATGTACTTATGACAACTGCGAGCCTTGTCCCAGTTCCATTGAACACGAAAGAGTGGTAGCAAAACGCTCATACACAGTGGGAAAAAGTTGAAGAAGAATGGAACAAATGCCTGTTTAAAAAAAATAAAAAAATATCATTTCTATGGAAACCTGTATGATGAGCGCTCGGAAAAGCTGGGCTTGAATTCTTCGAAATCCTATCGGAAGCTTTCCGCTGTGAAAGGCGCGTGTGATTTGAACAGTAGCGGCAAGAATCGCAATCATTAACAGCACCTGAACTTATATTGGTGGTGTCTTTCATAAAATAGTGTTTCACCAATTGGGATACTGTCCCAAACACTCCCATGATAGCTTTGTCGTAGAAAACGCTACCAGTGGTCGAATTCTGTGGAGCATGTTATTTGCTACTATATTTAACTATGTGCACTCACTATTCTGTATTGAAACCCTAACACACTACCTTCCGTGGCGTTTATACCGTATTGCTCATCAATATAAGGTGCATTCGCTGATTCTTATTTTATGCTGTTTGTTTCTGTCAGCATTCTTGCTCTCTGTTATTGTTAAAAACAGTGCGCACGCGGCTAGTGAACCGTCAATATAAAACGGGTTCAGTAGTTGCAAATTTCGCACATAAAGCAACTGCAATGTGCAAAAGTAAAAAAGATATTCAAAAATAATATTTACGTGAATCTTTTTTCACAATTGGAGCATGTATATAACGAACCGCGAAGTGTTATTTCGTAGTGAGAACAACGCAATCGGTAATGGTCATACACTTATCACCGATGGGGTATTTTGTTTTTCTCACTAAGAAATAAATTAAAAAAAACTTTGCTGCTCGTTTAAACGTTTATTTTAACATGTAGATTGTTTGTTGTTGTAGTTGTTTTTTTTTGCCAAGTGGTAGTTCTGTACGAAATTTGAAGTGGTGTGGTAGTTTCTGTACGAAATTCAAAGTGGTGTGTTCCTTCACGTATTCTTTTTTTTGTCAAAAAAACTCGTAGATCAGTTCCTCGTTTGTTGTATTTCTACAAGCAGCTAAGCGCATGAAACTATATGAATGTCAAGATGGTGGTTGTTTATGTATGGGGAGAGTAATGTGAGTTTGAATGAGTGCGCACCGGCGTGGCGAGGACGTTGGTGACGGCGTAGAATATGTTGACGAGTGCGAAGAAGGCGAGTAGGAAACGGTACTGTGGGGTGGTGGAGTGGGTGGTGGCCTTTCGGAGAACGAGCAGCATGAACAGATTGGACAGAATCGACAGCGCCGACGTGACGAACGCCACTAGAACGTGCACGCGCGGCGACCACATCTGGTAGACACTGAATACTGTAGACTGTAGGTGCCCGTGTACCACTGGGGCATTGGTATTAAAATGAACATATCACACAAAAGGTGAGTGCAATAATAACTTTGTTTGTGATAAGGATGTTAAGGATGATCAAGGCTTTTAACGATTCCCCAGGCGCAAAACTTCGCGGAAACTCGTGGCTTACCACTTGACAAACGATTAACAAAATTTGTTTCAGTGATAGTTTGAGGTAATACAGTAATTGTGATTATTGATTTAAAGAAGACCTACGCGTGAAATAACAGTATATAATAGACACGCAATTAAGTTTTATTCTTGCCATACTTGCCACAAGAGACGTTAGACAAAGATCAGAACTAAATTTTTGAATAAATCAATTCTGCAATTTTTTTTCAATTTTTGTCATTTTTCACGTGGGTAACCAAGAACGAAAAGTGTTTGCTTAGCAAAAAGAGTCGCGGCTCATTGAATAGAGCGTTCGTCTCTCAATCTCACGGTCGCTGATCCCATCCTCTTCAGAGTCAACCATTCTTGTTGATGTCACCAAGCCCCTGTGATGTGGCAATGTACTGTCATGTTAGCCAGAAGGAGTCACATCATCATCTACGAACTCAAGAGCGAAAATTCTCTGCTGACGTCGTCGTAGTCCAAGAACCCCGTCTTGTTTTCGACTAGGAGAACCTTGCATTTAACCGGCTGAGCAAATAAAAAAGCGTCACCACCACCACGTTGTCATGTGAGAGCATTAGCGACATAAAGAAATGAACGCCGAGAGAAGTATGTCATGCATTTTATTTCGTATACTGTATGATTACTTGTCCACGATAAGGTTTTTACCGAAAAGGTTTGACATTTTGCCAGGATTGGAAGTCCGCTCCAATTATAGTCGGATTGGATCCTATATGCCATCCGTGACATTTCACATGTTGTGCAGTTTTGTGCAACACAACATGTATGTAATCAAATATCCAAAACGCTTCCATTAGTAGGAATCGAACCCGTGAACAGGTCGCGGCGATTGTGCGCTGGCGGCGCACACTACCACTGCGCCATATAGGCAGTGGTTAAGAGATCGAAGAGAGAGCCCATCTAGCTCCACTGGCCTCTTCAGTGTACGATGATGAGATATAACAAGCATGCATATCTTCGATATGCAATGACCTCTCAGAACGAGTCTCAATGGCGCAGTGGTAGAGCGCGCCGCCAGCGCGCAATAGGTGAGTGTTGCCCACGTGTTCGATTCCTTCTCAACGGAGCGTTTTTAATATTTGAAGACCTTTATGTTGTGTTGCACAAAACTGCACAACATGTGAAATGTCACGAATGGCATATAGGATCCAAACCGACTATAGCTGGACAGGCGCAATCGCTGTGAGCCGCATTCGAATGCAAGAGACGAGTTTGCATCTTTTTTTGAATAACAATAAGTTTATTACCGTGTACGTTTGGAGAGCAGTTCAACACAGCAAAATGAGCAATGACATACGGTATGAAAAAAGCAAAGTGTAAAAAATGATACAGAAAGCATCGAATGTTGACTACAGTCTACGAATCTTCGAAACTGGCAACCAATGAGGATTGCGTTCTAGGAAGGATTTTACAGTTTTATGTATTGCAGACATCCCTATGGAAGGGGAAGTGAGTTCCAAAGCCTATAACACACAATCGGACACTTCTCGGGCATCTGGTTACTAGGAGCTATATCGCCGCATACAGGAGTTATCAAAGGTCCTCTACAAGATGTACATAGTCGTTTTTGTCAAATATGCAAACTTGGCCCATTAATGGACCATCACCTCAAACAAGTCAATTTTTGTCACAACTCTTAAATATGAGGGCTTGTTCGATTTGTCGTCTGATTCTAAGAACTTTTTTCATATAAAATCTTTTTCGAGAAAATCAGTTTTGAAAAATTGATGACTAAAAGTTGCCTGTCATTGCGTAACGTCGTACTCAAAAAATATAAATCCATACCTTTACATATAAGGCCACTAATTGCTTGTTTGTCTTGTTCGATAGTGATTGTTAAGAAGGCAAATCGCATCTCATATCTAATCACGGCCGCGTGTTCATTTCCCTCGCTATCCACTTATTGCACTTTGTTTAAATCTTATTGTCTTCCTATTCTAGAGTATGCCTCGGTCGTGTGGTCCCCTTCACAGAAGGGTGACTTCGCACAGATCGAGGAGGTGCTACACAGGTTCAGTAGGTTCTCTCTCCTCAAGCTAGGTTACCCCGAATTTGATATGGCATACGAAGAGAAAGAGAGACTCGCGATCCTCGGAATGCAGTCTCTCGGGTATCGCCGCATCGAACTCGATCTTATATTCTGTTATAGGATACTGGCAGGCATGGAATCTGATGAGTTGAGTGGTATTCTCCAGCTGCTTCCACCATCTCGCCAGAGCGGGAGGCGACCGAATCGGCGTCAGCTGAGGAAGTTGACCGTCTCCAACTCGCGAGTATATGGTAGTTTTGTGGTAAGAGTGGTGCGGGTTGGGAATGAGCTCCCCGATACGGTAGTAGGGTGCTCATCACTTTCCGCTTTCAAAACAGCCTTGGGTTTGTTAGACTTGAATAGTATTAACCATATGTCATAACCAACACATGTTTCTGTCCTGTCAACATTCACCGCCCTTGTCCGCTTTGTCCTGTCCTGTCATGTCTCTGTCCTATGGAACCGATGAAGGCTATTCTCTCTATGCGGCGCGGTATTTCACTCGTTTTCTTTCGGTGTCTCTATTGTTTGTTGCTGTTGTTGTTGTTTTTTGCTTTCCCGGTGTATCTATATCTACTGTGCCACCATATTGCTCAACTATTTCATTTTCTATTGTTTGAATTTCGCTCACATTGTTTCGTTCCGAGATAAATGTCTATCACTCATAGTAGCCGGTGCTACAACGGCTGCATGCCAATGAGACATTGCTGACAAGTGGCGTAGGAAAATGCACGAAAATGAAGTGTGACGATTGAGACATAGAGAAACAGTTTGCAGCATGTTCAATTTTTTTCATTTTCATTTGGCTTTGGTTGTTGCTAGGTTATGATTCCGTGTGTCCGTGTGTGTGTTGAGTGTTTTGACCGGCGTCTTGTTTCTTCTCCAAACTGAAATCACTTCCACATTTTCACAGTTACGTTACTTCGAAATCCCACTTTTATAGACAATCAATTGATGCAGCCATTTTTGATAGCACCTGTTGAAGACAAATAGACACAAGGTGGCAATCGGTCCATGCATAGAGATTAGAGGAAACACACTTGCGGAAACAACTGCGAACACATATAATTATTTCTTTGTTGACGTCATCACTCACAATGAGCGCACCCAATCTCATTGTAAACAACAAATACTAGAGCAATTAGCGGAACCGATATCATTATAGTTGGAATTAACACCTGAAAAAAACTATTGTTTTTGTTTGATCGAATGTTTACAAGGCAACTCACCTGAACCACGAGAAAAATAAAGAACTTGAGTTGCAAAGTTCGAGTCTTTTCAGAAATGCTTGTTTTTCTTTTCAAATGCAATATTGCTATAGTGCATTGCATAGTAAGCATCGCAAACTGTGTCAGAGTATTTGAAAGGTAATGTATTAGTGTTATTGTGTCACTCACCACCAAGATCAATTCGACAGAACCATAGAAGCCAAGCATCATCACGCGCCTATTATGTTCTGAAAACGTGATAAAAATGCAGGAGTGTGTTGTAAGATTGGAATGAGCATAGGATAATACTGAAATTATATGTGTTATTAGCATAGGCTTTGCACGTTGCACCTTCTGTGTGTATATGAACTCGTCTGTTTGATTTTCATAAACTGCAATCGCCAACGCTGTTGAGGGAACGAGTATAATTACAAGTATCTGAAAAGACAGTTCTATTCTAGATAATATCTAGACATTTCATAACAAACTTACGGCCATAGTGAACTTCTTGAACTGTTTTTGTGTCATGCACAACTTCGAATTTCTGTTGAAAAGCGTTTGAGCTTTCCAGCTTAGTAAAACAAACACCGACCATCCAGATACACTCAACAACATAACCACTATAACCTGAAAAATATTGTAAACTGCTCCGTGTTTGATTTGCAAACCAACCATGCACGTATGAGCCCCAATCAAGTGCGCCAAGTAGCAATGCATGAAAAAGCTCATAAGCGGAAGATATAACACGAAGCGGCTCTCACAAATGAGCGCCTCGGAAACCAGCGAAACCGCGTGCAGTAGAATCAGATAGCGCGTGTACTCTTTCATAGAGGCGAGTGAGTGAAATACCATGGTGTAGATTGCGAAAACATTCAGGGCCGGGCCGACAATCGTAATAGCGAACAGACAGTCGAGTCCGAACTGTGCTAGTCTTACTCACTCAAAAATATTTATTAAACTCACTCTTTGAATTTCGATGCCAAATAAATCGTCGGTGGTAGTGAAATTGGGAACTTTCATAGCATGTAACGGTTGTGGAAAATTTAGTGACTTGTAAAACAATTCAACTTGGCGTTAAAGCTACATTAGCGCATTAGCCATTATTGTCCAGCAGATGAAATTCAGCAGATGAAATGAAATGAAACAGCAGATGAAAGCAGATGAAAGCAGATGAAACTTTCAAACGTAACTCAAAACGTATAAGCGCTCAGAAAAAAAGTGAACGTGGTTTTCAGCGAGGGCTAGGGTACGTACGGTACAAGTTTCATCCGGATCAGCGAGTGTGAACCTAAACACTAGCCACTCGTTCTTGCTGTCTGCACTCTGCCCTAACTGTCGGATCGATATCGCTAATCCCGAGTGAGTCTTTTAGAATCAACAAACAAAAACACAACCACAAACAACAAACACAAAGATATAGTTACGACTAATTTGAACTCAAATAGTCTACTTCAAATGAGAAGAACGTTCAACTCTTCACTGTTGTGCAAGTATGTGAATGGAAACACGCGTTGCTCGCCAGTAACTCGATCGAAACACGTGCTAAGGTTTCTCCTGCGTGGCATCCCGCCTCGCACGTTCGAGCGGCGCAATGACGTCGCATCGCGCGCTCGCCCGTCCAGTAGCCGTGTCTCTCGTCTCCCCCAGCGGTCGCCTCCCGAGCCGGCTCTGCCATGGTGCCACCTCGCCCCGACCTTCCCGATTTGACACTGTTGTTCCGTCTTTTTCATCGAGCCTATTCCCACGACTTGACGACTTCGTTTCGCTTCACTCCTTCTCCCTTGCCCATCCTTGCTCTTTTCGCTCACTCACTCGCTCACTCCATTTTTTCACCGTTTTCAGGGAGACGACGTGGGCGCGTCGTTCAAGTCGCGAAAGAAGCAGAAAAAGAAGAAGAAGGTGCTAGACGATCAGAGTCTCCATAACTTAAAGGTCATCAGGCGCATCAGGCGGAATCGTCCGTGCCCTCGTCCCCACACGATCGAGGCTCGGCCGACTGCTCACAGTCCGTCAAGAGGAAGGTACCGTAAGCTACCATAAGCGTGGTACCTTTACCGTCTACTGTAGAATACCGTAACCCTAGAAGAAGCACCGCGGTTCGACGGGCAGGGATCGTGGCGCCGGCGGCGGCGGAGGAGGAGGAGGAGGAGGGGGCGGGGCGGAAGAGGGCGTGGCGGACAAGCAGCGGCAGGACCCCAACGCCAACCCATCCGAGAGAGTCAAGGCCGCGTTCGAAAAGTTTATGCTGGTGCGTCAGAGGGGGGATTGAGGAAGATTTGCGAGCAAGTATTTGATGTTGTTGTAATTAGTGAATGGCGTATTATTGGGACACAAGTTGCGATTGTGAGCGCCAGACGGATTTCCACTCAGTTCAAGAGTAATGTCTTGTTAGAGAAAAAAATAGATAGAAAGTAGCAGTGATGTTGGTGTGAGTTGGTCTGTCGATGAGCTCATCTCACCAGGACACGTTCACGGACGGTCCGGAGAAGCTGTTGAAGGAGTACGACGAGGAGGTGAAGCCGTACTTCCCGCCCGACCTCCGCCGCACCGCATTCGACGCCAACCCCGACAAGAACCGATACAAGGGTACGGCGAGACTACGAAGTGTGGATAATAAGTTTTTTTTGCATGGATGTTCAATAGAGTATGTAAGAGTTGCGTATAGACACTGGCGAATGATAATACGATTGCAAATGTTTGGTGCACAAGTATGGGTAGGTGCAGTTTTAGACGTAGTGTGCGGGGATCAGACGCGAGTGGTGCTGGCGGATGGGCACAGGGGCGACTACATACACGCCAACTATGTGCGCGGAGATCCCCTACACAACACGTTCATTTGCACACAGGCACCCATCGAGCGGACCCTCGTCGACTTTGTGCGCATGATTGTGCAGGAGAAGGTGCGTACCGTATACCGTACTGTGGATACCGTATACCTAGGTGCGGACGATTCTGATGCTGTGCGAGCTGTCGGAGGGCGGGAAGAAAAAGTGCGAGCGGTACTGGCCGGAGCGGAACGGTGAGAAGATGGTGTTCGGAGGTGGGTCTTTCTCTCTCTCTCTCTCTCTCTCTCTCTTTCTCTCTCTCTCTCTCTCTCTCTCTCTCGCACTCACGTCCCTTCTTGTAGACGTCACCGTGACGAAGCTGGACGGCATCTCGAACGACGGCAACGTCACCATGACACTGCTCGAATTCCAGCCGGCTGACCGACACCGCGTCATGGTGCGCCACTACCAGTGGAAGACGTGGTACGAAGGGGCGACGGTAGTTTGAATTACGGTACGTACCGTATACTCCTAGGCCAGACAAGAGCGTACCGCGCTCGATGCAGGCTGTGACGCGAGTGATCATGCCGTTTCTGCGAGTCGCGCGGATGAGTCGATCCGCCACCATTGTACACTGTTCGGCGGGTGAGGGAGGAGAGGAGAGAGAGAGAGAGAGAGAGAGAGAGAGAAAGAGAGGAGAGAAAGAGAGAGAGAGAGAGAGAGAGAGAGAGAGAGAGAGAGACTCTCTCATCCAGGCATCGGCCGCACGGGTACTGTGGTGGGCATCGAGATGTGCATCCAGCGCCTCTTCTCCGATCGCGACTTTAAAGAAGAACTCCGGGGAAAAATAGAGTGCGGGGGGATCAGGGCAAATCATAGGCTGTGATTACGAATCGGATAGTAAAAATTTCGAGAGAAAACAAAAATTTACATATTGAATTATTCAGTCCGATTCCTTTTTGGCAATGATATTCAAACGGGGGCGGGGCCTTATAGCCACGCCCACTTTTGAATTGTGCAATCAGCCGATCAGCTGTTCGTGTGTTTTTTCTTGATTTTGATTTTGTTCATTTGTTATTGTTTTTGTTAGTTATTTTGTGCATTATTATGTTATTGCAGATGAGTGGGTACTTGTTTGAACCAACCATTGGCGATGTTGCTCATATCAAACGCGATTCTGCGCTCACAAAACTTTTCGAAATTGACAAGCTCGACGATTGCGCATGCAAAAAGTGTGTGCGTAATCGAAATGACAATGAGCGTTCTTTAAATGATTTCTGCTGTCATTCTTTCTGGTCTTCTGATTTGACTCGTGCTGGCATAGCGATTCGCGACACCATTCTGCAATGGGGTGGTGATGATGTGCGGTCGCAGTGCATCACGCTCTGCAACGAGTTTTCGTCTATGCTCGATCCTAAGGTGAATCGCGTACATATCGAATGTTATTGTATAGTTTGTGATATATTTACAATATCGCGTTATAGCTGCTGAAGATTGCGAATATGCAGTACGCGGCCGGGAGGCTCGACGCGCTGGGCGGCAAGGGCGCTACTGTGGGAGAGGCCCGCGCGCTGCTCGTCTGGCCTGAGAACGAGGAGGAGCAGCACAAGTGAGTTTCTCTGCGTCTATTAGTGTTGATTTATTTTCTCTACATCTTCTACTAGGCGATTGCGCTTCTCCTCTTATCGCGTGTCCGCTGTGACGTGGTATTGCGCAGGGGGAATCAGTGAGAGGCTCCCGCTTCCTAATTGTGTAGTTGCTGAGATTCATACTCGTTTCCCTAGTCTTAGTGGTGTGTACACTGGGTATTGTGATGTGGGAGGTTCACTCCAGCACATTGAGACTGATGAGGACGGATTCTAATCATTTATTTCATCATTAGTTTGCAATAATACCATATTTTTTGTTGTAAATCAATGTTACAAGTTGATACCATCTTTGTTGTCGAATGAGTTAATTTCCTAATTTGAATAAACTATGTGGATATTATAGAACAATAAGTGAGAATATGTATGCATGAGTGGTATGTGCTTGACTAGGAAATAGGTTCCTAGTACTCATCCGAGTAATCGTCTTCGCTGTCATAGAACTCATTGTCCGCGCCCGCTGCCCGCATGAACTTGTCCAGCTTGTCGGCCCCATTGTCCGTGTCGTACTCACTCGAGTCCGAGTACACCTCCTCCATTTTCTTGGCCAGCATGTCTCCCTCCGGCGGCTCGGGCATGTCCCGGCGCCTCTGCCGGATCTCCTCCATCAGCTCCTTCTTCCACGAGTGCACGATAGGCTTCCGATACTCGCGCATGACGTACTCCTTGCGAGTCTGAACATATTACGTGTATAACTGTGATGCATGCTCATTCACCTTATTCCAGTAACGTCTTTTGCCGATGACGGGCCGATCGGCGCACCTCGTTGCGTTGAAGTGCAACTCTGCGAGGTTGCCGCGCACCTCGAACGCCTCCGCGCCACTGGACAAGGTGAGTTGGATTGAATGATTGCATTACATTCACTTACTAGTAGTACTCTTTCCTGCAGTAGATGCGGGAGGCTATCGAGTTATACGACTCGGTGGAAGAGGTGGAGAAGTGGGGAGAGATCGACTTGAGGTCCTGTAATTGATAATCAATCGATAATCAATCGATATCGTACCTCCAACAGCTTTGGTGCGAGGACCAACTTCTTCAGGAACTGGTAGACCTTGGAGTCGGTGGTGAGGTGCGGCGCCGCGTCGGGAGCGCGCTGGTGAGGGTGCGAGTGGCGGCACTGCAGTACGCGCTGCATGCCCGGAGTCTAGTGAGTATTTATTACTTTTCATTGATTGATTGATTGATTGATTGATTGATTGATCGATTGATTGATTGATCGATCGATCGATTGTTCGTTTGATGTATGCGTACTTACCTTGCCCCATTGGTGAATACCGCGCACGTGGTTGAGCACCGAGCGGAAGAGCTCTACGGCCAGCTCGCCGTCTCCTGCTGCCTCTCTGATCGACCACCATAAGTGGTTGGAGATCATACGCAGCCAAGGACGCAGCTCCGCAGACCTCTTCTTCTTGCTCTCCTTCAAATAAATCAATAGCAAAGAATAGATTAGTTCGCACCTGCAGCAAACCGAGGAAGAAGTTCCGACACAGATGCCAGCAGTCGAAATAGTGCTTGATCACCTGGTAGTTCTCGCGCATCATCTTACGAATCACAGTGCACCTGTATTTATATGCTAATAGATGTAATCATTCTATATTATACCTATCTGTGGTGAGACTGGTGGGCGTAATTCCATTGTCTTGCAGGGTGTGTAGCGCTCGCCGGAAGCCCTCCGGCTCGATCCCGGACGACTTCTTCCCTGGACAGGTTTTCAGGCATGTTTACTTTGCCCATTTCCATTTTTATAAATTTATATTGATGTTCTAGTTCTCATACGTTTGGTTTGTGCTTTCTTGGCAGTATTTCAGATTACTCTTCTCTGTACCGTGGCGGTGTGCCGAGAGGAAGGCAGTATTACGGTAAGTGAACTCACCAGTCTCGTCGTTTCCAACAACTTTGGTGAGAAGAACGAAGCCGTTCCAGAGAAGAGCATATCGTCCCAGCCGAGCAGATCGCCCACGACTGTCAAACTGAGCGTCTCCAGCGACGTGCACAGGCTGACCATCCTATGAGGTGAGTGATATTACACTGTTCACGTTATGTGTGTAGATCTAGATGTACGATTACGATATACCTCGTATAGAACTCTGACGGTTTGAAGCAGCTCGCGCTGCTTCTTGCCGTGATGTGCCTTGATGCTGGGGAAGACGTAGGTCTTCTGGTGGTCGTAGTAGGCCGTCTTGTGGATGAGGGGAAGTCCGAGCACGAAGGCGAGATGCGCGAGGTTCTGAAACATATGAATGACGGAATTCTCTCTGCCTGCCACCTTGTGTCCCAAAGCGGTCAGTTCTCCCGCGGCAGCCATGTCCAAATTGATCCTGCGCAGCTTCTCCTTTGAGCCCTCTGCCTGTGTCTTGACCACGCCACTGTTGTGCCACGTGTAGACGCCAGTGCACAGGTTGCAGCGCTGACTTATCTGAATTAGCATAACGTAGCATGAGTGTGTTTTACATCTTTCTAACCATAACATGCGAGCCATTCTCAGTCACGTAGAGGGCAGTGTCGTCGGTAGCATGGCATGAGTGACAGATGTCGAACAATTTGAAAATCTGGAAACATGTGTATTAAAGTGAGAGAGGGGGGAGGGAGGGAGGGAGGGAGGGAGGGAGGGAGAAAGAAGGAGGGAGAGAGAGGGGAAGAGAGAGGGAGGGTTGGAGAGGAATTTTACTCTCACACCTCTGCGTACTCGGCCATCAGGTAAACGTGTCCCTCTTTCTGTGGCTTGAGGACTCCCTTCTCCGGCGTACCGCGCTGGGCAGCGGAACAGGTACTGTCCATAGAGCAGTTTGCAGTAGACAGCACGTAATTGGGATCAGCAGTACTCTAAACAACAATTACTGTTACTGTAGGCAGAGTGGTCACAGTAAATTACCTGATTGCAGGTGGTGATTGATGGATCGACCGACGGAGCAGGAGAAGGAGGAGGAGCGACGTTGGGAGCAGAGTGTGGGGCAGCCGCGCGAGAACAAGAAGGGAGAGGAGAGCTGCTGCGATGCGGAGCGGAAGAGAATCCAAGAGTGAGTTCCTTCTTGATGGGGTTGTTGTTGTTGTTGCTGCTGCTTCCGTTGGAAGTGAGTGATTCCATCTTGACCGTGCTCTCATACTGCTGGATGATATCGGTGTGGTAGGCGTGGTCGTGGTCCACAGGATCAACGGGAATGACATCGAGTAGCGAATGCTGAAACATATATTGTTGTGGTGTTCGCGAGTTCACTTATCGTTAGAACTCACTCTGAATGGAATAGCATTACTGTTTATTCCCCTCCCCATTCCTTTGAAGTCGGTAGGAAAGAAGTGGGCAGAGCAGAGGAAAGACCGCGGTCTGAAGGCAATGCGCGCACGCAGCTCGTTCTCATATCCCTTGTTGCCGTCTGCGAGGGCGTTGATCCACGTTTCGGCGCGCGACTTACTTGTTGTCCAGTATACGGTGTGGTGGTGCTCCACTCTGTTGAGACACACCACACACTCATGAGACACTTTCGGTGACATCTACAAAGATACAAACAGTAAAAACATTTATGAAAAAGTTAAAAAGTGAAGTTGCGTGTGCAGATCGATGCTCCTTTTCTGTTTACATTGTGTTTCTTGCAGTGGCTGCTCGGATGGTCAGCGATCGATCTGTCTCGCTCCGGATGAATGACATGAAGAGCGGAGGGAGACCAAGAGGGAGAAACCAAATATAAACACTTGTTGCTTGTTGATAAATGTTATTGAAGCGATTGATTGCGGATGAAGCACAGTTCAAGTATTCAAATGTACAAAAGTATAGATGTCCCTATTTCCCATATAAGTGGTAATATTGATTTGTCGGATTGACAGTGCATCGTGGGTGGTCTATTGTTGTGCAATCGAGTTCTGTTATTTATTATGAGTTCAACTTGCAGTTGATTTGTGTGCGACGCTTGTGCGTTGCAGCAGTTGAAGTTGCTGCCAGCTGGCTACTGGCACGCCCACACTGCGCGACAGGCGCGTTCGAATGGCAAATAGCAATGTGGCAATGTGGCGACCTCGCACACGAAAGAGAGACTCGCCTCCGTCTCTCTTTTTTCTTTCGCGCCAAAAGTTTTGAATCAATGAATAGAGCGCACAAATTGTCAACCCGGGTGACTCTTTCCCCGGAGTTCTTCTTTAACCGCGTCCAGATCATCCGACATCTCAAGGGTACGCACTTAAGAGTACTAAATTTTACGGCATCTGAATTTTCGGCGGTCCGTCAGACATACAGACGAGCAGTTAGTATAATCACGAATTGGAACTGTACGAATTCGAATGCACATATTGTAATACACTTTGGTGTAGTACTAACTTTATACACTGCCACCTGCCACATCTCAATCTCAATCTCAATCGTTTATCCGGAATCGTTATATCTGAATATGACAACACAATCATGATGATATGAAGCATACAGTAGTGCCTGAAATGCTAGATACATAGGCTAACGCCGGGGAAAGACAGGTAGGCTGACGAGGTTAGTGGCGTGAAGACGATACTTGATCGATAATCATTATTGGACCATTAGAGTACCATCCTTGACGTGAAGAGCTCCGGGTTTTCCTTTGCTTCCATGCCGATTGGTATCTCCTCGCGCCATAGCTGCTTTCACGTGAGGATACTTCCCGCCGCCTAACTGGTTTCTCGGGAAGGATTCTTGTTGATGATCGAACATTCGGCGGCAGCAAGGCAAAATGATGACCCGACCGCTAGCCGCGGGAAAAAAAGAAGAAGAATTTGTGGCAGTGTATCTGGCTTCTGACTGCCACATACACTGCCACAGTCGGCATGTCATTTAGGATTAAGGTAAATTGTATTTTGTGATTGTGGTACGTTTCAGACCAGCGCTGTCACTCGGTGCAGATGGACGTTCAGTATCTCTTCATCATGGCTGCAGTCTGCGAGTACGCCAAGGAGACGGGGCTCGTCGGTCGACCCGACACGCTAGAGGTACGGTACCGGGTTCGGGGTACGGTACGGGGGGACGATGATGTACAGTGGGCATTGACCCGATCTCGACTGGACGTGCGGGGTGCGATAATGCCTAAAAGCATACGGTAGATCGGTAGATTGTAGAGAATACGGATTTACTGGCTCACAAGATAGCCGGAGACCTTTCAGAAGTATTCGCGGTTCATGGACGAGTATGAGAACATTATGAAAGCGAAGACTGGAGAAGGCACTCACAGTCAGCCGACGGTCTAGAGAAAAGAAGGGGCAAGGGAGATGGTGTCGTTACAGTTACATTCATTTATACTTACTAGCATTACATATTACAATAGAAACGATTCAACAAGAAGGCAATTACAGTGATTTCCAAGTGATAAACGCTTAGATTATAGAATTTTATTACAGTCTGTGTTTTTGGGGTGTTGTGTACAGCTCATTGTATGTATAGTTTGTGTGTCGAAATAAATCAATTTTATGATTGCTTTTAGCAGAAGTTTAACTGCTCGGTGTAAGTGAAAAAGTGATAACTTTTTTCACAGATCACACATTGATATAATGATTTTCACGATTTGATATAAATAGCTTTGTTTGCTTTGCCGGTACTGTTGTTGTCACAGTGTACAGGTGGCATTCATAGTTAGCGTGTGGTCTCTCTCTCTCTCTCTCTCTCTCTCTCTCTCTCTCTCTCTCTCTCTCGCGACCTCCCTTTTGAGGCGCGATGCCACCTCCACGGGGGGTCGCTCCGCTCACTCGCATTCGATCGATACCTGTCAGGTATGCGTATGCGTATGCGTATAGGTATGCGTGGTAATTACCTCGAGGCCGCATAGATTTACCGCGCGGTTAGCCACTGTCCGTTATATTCAACAATATCGCTATGGAAACCCGTAATTGTTTTTTGGTTTTTCATAGAAAGAACTATTTCAGGTGCAACTTTCCTCTCACTATTCATACAAACTTATGATCGTACATCGCACTCGTTTTTTTTTGTGAGTCAAGGTCGCTAGCCGTCTGACCCTCTCCATTCACCGTACTCTCTCAACGGTCAATCGCGGCGTGTTTTCTCGGTGTCGTCACATTGGCGACATTTTCACTGTAACTCTATCTCACAGACGCAAGCGAAACAGTGAACGGTATTAAATGTGGTCTCTACTTGATTTCTCTCTTGCTCTCACTCTCTTCTCCTTTCTTTCATTCTTTATGTTCAGTATTACCACTTGACATGGTTTCATTGATGTTGTTGTTCTTGTAAATCGATCGCATTGTAGTCTTGACTACACCACTACACTACACACACACACACACACACTTACGTCCATGTTTTTTCTTGTTGTTATAGAAAGAGAGAAAGAGAGAGAGAAAGAGAGAAAGAGATAGAGATAGAGATAGAGAGAGAGAGAGAGAGAGAAAAATATACACGTCGCCAAGTGTGTCTGTACTTTTTTGCATGTATAATTGCATATCATAGGTTTCCATTCCGTTTTACGAATCGATGTTTGTTATAATGCATTTGTTTTCTCTCCTGGAGAGCAAATCGCATTCAAATTCAAATATGTGTATGATATGATCATGTAAACAATGATGACATGTTTCTCTACTCTTCTTTCTCCCCTACCCCTTTCTCTCTCTCTCTCTCTCTCTCTCTCTCTCTGTCATTCTCTCTCTTTCTCTTTTTGTACGCAAAGGTAGTGAGTTTGCTCAATTCACATTCTCTGTGATTAAACAGAATACACGAAATCATCATTTTCAAACAACTTTCTATTGGTTTTTATGCGCGAGCGTCGCCTTTTCACAAGCACGCTGTGTCATGTCATGTTTGCCAACCTGCCTTTCTATTGCAATCCTTTTCACGCGCCGCGCTGTCGCTATGCATTTTTTTCAAACATGTGGTGATGAGTGTTCATTAACTTGCAAGTGTCTTCACTTTGTGAGCATTCATTCTATTTGTTTTGAGTGATGAACTCTTCGGCGGTGTGCCGAGACGGGCTGCTGGTGCCTGCGGCGGAGGTGAGAACAACTGCAACAACTGTTTTCATTCACTCATCCACGTTGTGACTTGAAAAAATTGAAAACGCTCGACGAACTCACAGTTTTATCGTGTGTGTGTGTTTTGAAGTTGACTGTTTTGGTCCGCACATCGCACTGCCTGCAACAATGAAATAACTTTACGCTCGATCAATAACATGCGATGAACCAGTAAAAAAGTGATGAACAATCGTACACCAATGCAATACAGTGCGCATTTGAAAAAAAAACACTAGAATACTGTGAAACTTTGAAGGTGACGGTTCGGAACGCGCTGATCTACCTGGCTGCCCTGTTCTACTGCTTCCTCGGGATAGCCATCGCGGCCGATGTGTTCATGTCAGCCATCGAGAAGATCACGTCAAGCACAAGGTGACGATTAATTTTTATTAGTACCTTTTTCATGGTCATGGGTTTGTTTCAATGTTCTGTGGCAACTAGGAAATGACACCAGACACCACGACACCACTTCACAAACAAAAAATTCTGTTTTTCTCCGTTTTTCTGTTTTCATATAGACGAGGTGTCGTAGTGACATGTTCTGTTTCTAAAAAAGGGATCCGCCTATTGGCTGTAGACGTCCAACGTTGAACCGTTGCGCAAAGCATCGGGACGCAGAAAGAGCACAGAGAACAGAAAGAGACACACGGCTTTTCTGTTTCGCCACACTCTCCGTATTCAGACGGGTGCGACGGGGTCGGGAGAAGCAGGGTCTGGTGGATGGGGCGCAGCCGGATGGCGACGAGTGGGAGGAGGTGGCAGTATGGAACCCCACCGTGGCTAACCTCACACTCATGGTCAGTCTTCTCTCTCTCTCTCTCTCTCTCTCTCTCTCTCTCTCTCCCTCTCTCTCTCTCTCTTCTGCCTTCTCTCTCTCTCTCTCTCTCTCTTCTCCTCCCCCCTCACTCTCCATCTGCAGGCGCTTGGCTCGAGTGCTCCCGAGATCCTGCTGTCTATCATCGAGATCGCGGGCAACGGTTTCAAGTCGGGCGAGCTCGGTCCCGGCACGATTGTCGGCTCTGCTGCCTTCAACCTCTTCTGCATATCCGCCATCTGCGTCGTCGCCGTACAGTCGCCACAAGTGAGTTGGTTTTTCCCCTAACTTTACTACATTATCCTAATATGATCACATGTTCCTATTAACACTTTATCCTATATGCTTATGCGCAAACCGGACAGCGATGCAATCGTATGTATAATAATCTGTGACCAGTCGTCGTCGCGCCTACGGCGCTCCTCCTCCTGGATTTTCTAGAAGGGATTGTTCGAACTTTCTCTCTCCCTTCTTTTCGAGCTGTTTCAATAACCAAGAATCCATCAAGTCATTGTGATATCATATTTTCACAGTATTCGGTTATGCGCTCTCGTCGTCTCGCGCTCTCTACAGACTTCTCTGTTCTCTCACTGTTGCTGTTGAAAACAACAGTGCAAACCCGGCGCGTCTCACACGCTGGCGGCGTCTAGGCTATAGCGGCGCATGAGCGTCACTTACAGACGGACAGACGGACAGGCCGTTTTCTATATAATATTAGGATAGTCGACATGGGAGATGTGGACATTTTCAATAAAGTGCGGGGCGTTATAATCAGTGAGGTCGGTTCTTTTCAGGTGAAGCGCATCGCTCTGTTCAAGGTGTTCCTCGTCACGGCTGTCTTCGCCGTATTCGCATACATATGGCTGCTGCTGGTGAGAACAAATCTTATCATGATTCCGGTCTTCACTTTAAACTTCCACTATTCGCTAGTAATGCCAACATGTCATTGATGTAACTGTAGACTGGCAACCGTGAAATCACTCTATCTCTTTTTTGATCACTCCCACAACACACATCAAAATTCGATTGTTTAGTGTTTGGTAGAAACTAGTGAATGAAACTTCTATACACATGAAATATGACATGAACACATAATGTTGTTGAGATCCTGACTGTCACCTCGCCGAATGTGGTGGAGGTGTGGGAGGCGGCCCTCACTCTACTCTTCTTCGTCGTCCTTGTAGCCACTGCCTACGCGGCAGACACTCAGCCGTGCATGAAGAAGAAGGCGGAGCTGGATCAGGTGGGATGGAAGCAGAAAGAGAGAAAGGGAGAGAGAGAGAGAGAGAGAGAGAGAGAGAGAAAACAAATTTATCATGCTTTCTCTTGCTGACGAAATCAGTCGGAGTGCAATTCTACTCTTTGAATTGATTCGACTCGGAAAAAAACTATAAAATAATGTAGATTGATGTTGTCCAGGAGCTAGCGGATGTGTTTGTGAAGGAGAAAGAGGGCGGAGACCTCACCGACCACATCAAGCGCTACGCCAGCCAGGCCAGCCTCGTCACTGATCGCGTGAGTCACGTGTTACATTCTTCTTTTCAAAACACCCAGTTAACTTTTGTGTCGGACAAATATGGTCAGTATATGGTCAGTGCTCTATATATAAGATTTGTCAAAACACCTAAATAACTCTTTTGGACAAACATGTTTTTGTGTGTGAAAGGCATGAGCGATGAGCATTTGATTGATGAAATAAGGGTTGAGTGGTGAAATTAATTATTCTAAATCGGAAACAACTGAGAACGCCGTTTTTTTGTATTTTTATGGAACGGTGAGTATGCGAAATCCGGTGCTTATCTAATGGTATGAGTGATTGGAATCAATGTGTTCAGTGTTTCTGAGTTGCGAAGAAGTTCAGTATTGTTTACTTACGTGTGCAAAATGTTTCGCGAGTAAAATGTATCGAAGGTATCGCTACGTACAATATCAACGTATAGTATACAACTTACACAAACACTACACACAAACGAGAATAAGACAACTCAGTCGGCCTGATGGCTGTTTGTGCACAGTTTGGACATGAAGGACTTGGTTTAGGGCTGTAGAATGGCAGCGAGTTGGTGTTTTGCAGGTGGTCGGTCCTCTCCCGGCGCCGGATATGAACACAGTTCGGCAGCTGACGCGGGACATCGCGCGCGTCTACCCCGGCCTGTCGCCCGACGATCACGCGAAGATCATCGCATACAGACTCAACCAGCAGCAGGTGCGCCCTTTTCGATATGTTCTTCCTTCGTTTTTTGTTTGTTATGTCAAACAGTCTTCTATTTTCTATTTTTTTGACGTGTTTTTGCTTGTTTGTTTTTAAAGGTAAGAAGGTGAGAGTACAAAACTAAACGTGACGTGTATTGCTACTGTTTCGTCTTGCTATCGTAAGATGGCACATAGTGATATCCATTAACTGAATCGCGGCAACGAGAAAGTATGAGTTTTTCATGTTTCAAACGTTGTGTGTAGTCATTCGAACAGTTTATCGTTCGCTCATGTTTCTACAATGAAAAGTTGACTTGATGATGAACATTTTGTGAAAGGATGTGCGCGTGTCACTCCTGCTTGGTCTTGCGCGCGCCGCCACACAGGCAGCGGGTGAGGGCGCGGGTGAGGAAGAAGAGAGTGGAGAGGAGACAGAGGAGGGATGTGAGCACAGCGGCGAGCACATCCAGCATGTAGTACTGCACGAAGGAGAGGTGGCGGCCGTGGGGGTCGAGTTGTGTGAGCGGACCGAACCTGCAGACGGCATGACTTCATCAGCACGCTCTCGCTTTCACTATTACTCTGTCTCTAAGTGTTTAGTTGAAATAGAGAGAGAGAGTGAGAGAGACTCACTTGGCGGCGAACTCGACGTTCTTGACGAGCAGCTCCTGTGACGAGAACGGCTTCTCGGCGAGAAGCACTGCAATGAATGAAGTGCACACGTCTCCAAAAATGAACGACACTCTTTTTTAGGTTTCTATGAGCTTTTTTGCGCAGTGTTATGTGGTTTATATGATGCTGTTGCCGGATGTATAGTGTGTTAAATCGCAGCACCTGTTGCCTATGGGGTAATAGTGTTTCGACAGTGCAGTATGCTTACATTCAAATCATTGTATTTGATTGATGCATTCTCACCAGCTGTTTTCTTGGCGGTTTCTTTGAATGACTTCTCCGTAAGCACCCTCCGGATCCTCTTCTCCAGCTCGTCGGGGTTGGCCAGGTCCTCCTTGGCCATTGAGAGACCCGAGCCGATGTGCTCCATCAGTCTAGACGAGTGCCGGTCTCTCTCTCTCTCCCTCCCTCTCTCCCCCCCCTCTCTCACTCTCTCTCTCTCTCTCTCACCTCGCGTTCCTCTTCTGATCGCCGAACACTCCAACGGCGACGACCGGGATACCTCTGAAATGATCGCTAGTTTCAGCTCTCATCTCTCAACGTCTCGCAATCGCAGATAAATGTTTTGTTTCAGTAGTCATCGGTCCATCGGTCGATTACGTTTTCGAACTCGATATACATGAGGTTTACTTTATTAGTCATCTAGTGTCTGCTCACCTGTAGATGGCCTCATTAGTCGACGCCGCTCCTCCATGCGTGACGAACAGCGAGAGGCGCGGGTCACCTAGATAATAGTAATAATATTTATTACCGTGTATACTATATAGAAGAACACAGGACAAACACATGAATAGAGTGAATACGGCAAGTGTGATTGGAAAATAAATAAACACAAAAATAGGATAAAACAGATAACACAGGTTCCCAAATGAGCACTCATCTAATTTTGGACGGAGGGAACAAATGAGGGAAGATGCTGGTTTCGCAAAACAATCTAGGAAGGTTCACAGAAAAAAAACAGCAATCGTGTTCGGTAGAAAAGCGCGCACTGACCGAGAATCTGCTGCTGTGGCACCCATGTCTTTGTGACGGCGTTGGGGATGCCGCGGGTGATGTCATGCTCCGGCTTCTCGTACTTCCACACGAAAGTCACGTCCGGAAAACGACGGAACACCTGCGAAAACCTCATTTGCGGACAAGTTGGCCTATGTCACTCTCACATTCGTACCGCCTAAAACCTTCTGGCCCGGAGTTCTATGGGTTCTATCTACATACACAATATTTTACCCAAGTTTAATTACCTAAGTTTGAGGTATTGCCACATCCCTGATGGAGGCGTAACGCCGAAACGTCGGATAAAGATAAGTATATTCCAACAATCGTGGTCCCCGGCTTTAACATCTGACACTACAATATACACAATATGGTTTTCGAACATCATCATCATCATTACTGCCTCACCTCCCTGATAGCCTGCTTGAAATGGACTGGCATGAGATGGCTGTGCGCCACCGAACCGAAGGACACGTAGACGGTGTGCGGGCGCAGACTGAGCAGATCGTCCCACTCCTGCAGAGCGGATCTCTCTCTCTCTCTCTCTCTCTCTCTCTCTCTCTCTCTCTCTCTCTTTCTCTCTCTCTCTCTCTGTCTCTGTCTCTCTTTCTCTCTTTCTCTTTCTCTTTCTATGTTTTTCCTACGCTATTTCTATCTCTCCACGCCTCGAGCGCACTTTGAAAAAAAGTATTTTTAAGAGAAGTACATCGGTGTCATGTATGGAAGAGAAACGTTGGCCCACCTTGTCCAGCGGCTTCTCGTTTTTCGGCGGCACTCCGATTCCTCCGATGTCGACGATCTTATGCAGAGTTGGACGGGGATACTCGATGAGCGGATCCGAGTTGACGAAGACGAGCGACGCTCCTGTAAGGACGCTGCGTACAAGATGTGTGAAGAGACAGTGCCGCCACGGCTGCACACATTTCACTCGGGTATTGTTCCGTTTTCGATGTATTGCCAATCTACTAGAAACACAGACTCCCCGTGACGTTTAGTCGTTAAACTACTAATGGGTATAACTGCAAATAAAAAAAAGCTCACGCGCGTACTGTTCGGCCATGGGTGTGAGGTCGTAGCCGAGTGACTGAATGAATGCGTCATGCGAAGAGAACATGGTCTGAAAAATGGAAAGATCAAAGTAGTAAGTACTTTCCCGGAGAGGCTACATTGCTTCACAGTTACGAAAGTAGAGAAGACGACCCGCATTTCAGATCCTTTCGAAGCGAATCGAGAAGCTACAATGAACAAAGTTTTTTTTTCTCTCTCGAATGTGATGAATGAAGATTTGAGCGCGCTCGCTTCAACACACTCGCGGAGACGGAAAGCATGCTGATGCTCGAACCTAGCAGACTGTATCAACAATCGTATGAAGATGTCAACTCACGCTCATCAGCACGGAGCCGACAGCGTGGACGGCGAGGTTCCCGGCGCGCTCCACGAACGTCATCTCCGGACCCGTCGTCGACATCATACCTGCGTCGAGCAATCTCTCTCTTTCTCTCTCTCTCTCTCTCTCTCTCTCTCTCTCTCTCTCTCTCTCTCTCTCTTTTTATCTATCCCTCCATTATCTCTCTCTCTCCTCACTCGTAAGGCTATATTTCTAGTTACAAACAGATTTCCAAACACACAGTAGGTTGAACGTGCAAGCAAGATGTCTTGATCAGACATGATCAGGATCAATGAGGAGATGACTTGGAGTGGTCTCGAGTCTGAACTCACCTGGCACATAGCTGGGCGCGACGGCGCCTCCGAACAGGCCGTTGACGCTGTCGGCGGTGGTGGTCGGAAGGGCCACCGCGTACGTGTCGACGCCCAGCAGCTCGAACACCGCTGCAAGCGTGTCTGCATTTCATTTGCTGCAAGCATTTCTCGTGAGTGCGTACTTTTTGAAAGAGAGTGGTCATTCTGAATTCAATACGGAACAATGTTTTGTGTGATGGAGAACCGCACGACACTCTTATCATGCACCCGGCAATCTATCTCCGACTCGTCTGTCTTCCGACAGTGATTACTGTAACAACTGTAACGTTCCCGTGCGGGTTTTCCCTCTTTTATTATCAAATTTTTCGAGCCGAGTGCGTTTCGATGTTATCGAAAATATCAACGTCATGTGACCTACACCCGGCAGAAATGGTGCAATTAAAATTTAAAAAAAAAAACGAGATACGTCTTCTATCAAATCTATGACTCACTGAACGCGCAGGCGTGGATGATCTCGGCGTAGGCGAAGTCGAACTTCTCCGCCCTCAGTCGCTCGATCAGACCCGGCTCGGCGATCGTTCCTGTGTTGAACTCGATCAGTATTGCAGCATGCCATTTATCACATTTTACAAGACTGGATGGCACGTCTTCATCATGTAATAATTGTAAATTGTACAACTAGAGGGATGCCAGAAAAACGACGTGGACGAGATCACCCGCCGCATCCAGAGTGGCTGGGCCACGTTCCAACGACACAAGCACTTCTTGACACTACGACGAGCTCCGATGCGACTCCGCAGGAAGGTCTTTCGCGCCGGAGTACTTTCCTGTTTGACGTACGGATGTGAGACATGGAGTCTCCCCCAAGACGAACTCATGCGACTACAGACTGCGCAGCGGAAGATGGAGCGCCAGATGCTGGGAGTCATCCTACGCGACCGGATCCGAAGCAGCACCATTCGGCAGATGACTCGACTACGAGACGTTCTGCAAGAAGTGCGACACCGGAAAGTTCACGGAACGACTCTACAATGCGGACGGCCATCGGTGGGCAAAGGCTACAGTGAACTGGACCCCCAAGAAGACTGGCCGACTTAGACGACCGCACAAGAAATGGGAAGACGACTTCGTGGATGGCTTCGATCTACCGAGGACACATGCTCGCAAAGAATGGAGACGGACAGTGACAAACGACCGCCGAAAATGGAACGATCTCATTTCCCAGCGCTAACCAAACCATCTCTCATGCGTGCTATATGTACATGAAACAGCGATTCTGGATAAATATTTGATTTGATTTGATTTGATTTAGAGAGATAAAAAGTTATGAACTCACTCTCGCACTGCTTTTGGAACGCCGAATGCATCTGACCGAAGCGCTGCAAAGTCCACGTTACGTGAAAGGGAAAAAAGTGAAAGAAATAAAAAGAGACAGCGAGAAAGAGAGAAAGAGAAAGAGAGAGAGAGAGAGAGAGCGAGAGAGAGAGAGAGAGAGAGAGAGAAAGAGAAAGCGCACCTGGAATATCTGCATGGGGTTGTTGGAATCGCGCCAGCACTCGCCGCGCATCGCATCCGCCACTCTTGATACCCATTCAGCTGTCTGTAAAGCATAGCAGTGAGTGAGTGTGTGATAGTGAAAGTGAAAGAGAGAGAGAGCGAGAGAGAGAGAGAGAGAGAGAGAGAGAGAGAGAGAGAGAGAGATGGTCGCTGACCTCGTTGGCGGCCGGTACGTAGATCATGCGGCTCTTCTTGGTGCCCTCGGTCTTTAGGGTGGCGTCAATGATTGGCATGAGTGTGACAACCTGAACGAACGTATCTATTCACATTCATTCACTTCTGTCATTTTTCCGATAGCCACTCTTCAAGAATCGCTGAAATGTCGCTGCTACCTCGCTGATGTCATGAGCTTTCTATCAACAGTAACCCATCTAGACTTTGATATTTGCATGATCTTAGTTAGAGAGAGAAAAAGAGAGAGAGAGAGAGAGAGAGAGAGAGAGAGAGAGAGAGAGAGGGGGTGTCCCACCTCGTGTCCGGCCTCTGCCAGCACGTCTGCCATCCTCCCAATCGTCGTCACATGACTCACGCCGAACTTTGGGTTGAACGACAGAATCTGAATGCGTATTCGAGAATCAATGTGTCATGGGTTCCTAGTTAGTTTATTATCAAACTTTTCTAGCAGGTCTCTCTTAGATACAAGATTATTCAGAAGATTGTTCGCCGGCTTACTGTGAAAAAAGGTAAAGGTAAAGCTAAAGGTATCCCTTCGATTCAAGAGATTCACTCTGCGAAGGGGGTTGTAAAAAAACAAAATCCAATTTCAATTTGTGACGAGACCGAATGCGCAAGCGCCTCAAAACTCAGTTAAATCTCTCTACTTTTTTTGAAGATGATGATTAACACCTTCAAACTTTTACTCACCTTCAGAGATTCCGCAGCGAAAAACAGGGTCGTCAAGACGAGTAAGCGATGCATGATTGCCTGATGGGGCGAGGGTTATCACTCTTTAGTGAAGATGTATTATATACCAACTGAGAGTGATATCAGTGATAAGAGAAGAGATAACGACTCGTAGAACACAGTTCAGCAACGCAATGTGTCGAAAGAAAGATCACCTACAATGGCATCACTTTTTCATGCAAAACTGACACAAATTCACGCACGGACAAATGTAGTCGTTAATTCAAACAAAAAAAGTATTGCAGGACCGGACTCGCTCGTTCTACCGCCATCAGGCCGTCCAGCAGTGGACGAGTGCGTGGCGGAAGAGCATCGCGGAGAAGGAGGCAGAGGCGGTCTACTATCGAGCCATCCAGCCACACGACGAAGCAGATGGTGGGCGACGCTAATGATTGTGTGCCTATTTTTTTATGATTATCAAGGTTTTTTTCACTCGGTAAATGAAAAACACGAACAAATCATCGCATTTATTTGAAAATTTCGTGTGTGTTTTTTTGTTGAAAAAAGTTTTTTAACTTTTTTGGCTAGCGGCGCTTCTACGCACAACCTCATAACTATACATGATACTTGTTCGTGACTTGGAAGACTTGTTCAGGCAGAAGAGAGAAGCAGTCGGTGGAGTTCAGTGCGCGCGTCTACGCCACTCAGCCGAGCGACAAGAGCGTCCAACTCACCGTGAGTAGCTCTTGGTCTCTCTTTCTCTTTCTTCTCACTCTCTCTCTCTCTCTCTCTCTCTCTCTCTCTCTCTCTCACTCTCTTTCCTGTCAGATCGTCCGTCGCGGCGCCGTCGACTCCCCTCTCGTCGTGTCGGTCAGCACTGTGAACGGCGTGGCCAAGAAGGACCTCCACTTCCTACCAAAGAACGAGACCATCAGGTGAAACCGGACAAGTTGTTACTATGGTACTTGTTAATGTGGCTGTTTGTTCCTGAAAAACAATCTCTGTGAAACTGTGAAACTCTCGAAAAGTTATTTTCCTGAAAAGCGTTTTGTCAGACCTTGTGCCGTTACAACAGGGCTACAATCTGTTTTTTAAAAGAATTAAAAACAATTTTTTTAGGAGAAGTTCATACTATCCGTGTACGTTGCGTTTGAAGTTTTGTATAACTCCAACACGATTTTTTGAAGTAAAATGGAAATGAATAGTTGTTTTCAACAAGCTTCACATACGTTTTATGCATACATCATTTGTGTCTGCAAGTCGCGAACCGTTAATTGCAAATGGCAAAACCAAATTTGATATTGTTGTACATTTTCAAACAATTGCGATAGAATAATAAGTAAAACATTCTTTTCCTGTGAGAATTTCATCACTAAAGTGTTGACACCGACAAGCTTCACGTACGTTTCATGTAATCAAACCTGAAATGTTTAACTTGTCATTAAAAACAATAAACAAATAAGAAAAAAAGGTGTGTGAAAAAATCAACTTCTTCTCGGTGTAACTGAAAACAACACACACTTGTTGCGAAAAGATTTCTCCTTCGCAATTTTTTGATCTCTGTATGTTACCAGATTAGATTGTTCGTACACGTGTTATCAGAAAACCACGTCATTGTTTGTCAAAATTCCTTTGCTTCTCTTCTTTCGAAATTGAGTTTGGAGAGCGAAATTGGCGATAAAGCCACAGCAACTTAATTCTAGATCAACACGTGTTGCAGACGCGCGGGAAAAAAACTGATTAGTCAATAAAACTAGCAGATATTCACCGAGTTCGTTTTTGCAGTGCGTGGCAATATGCTGAAACAAAGTAACACAAGTAGCATAGCGATTCACTCCACAGTTACAGTACGTACTATCGCTCTATGTGATATGCAAACTCGAATCAAACGCCACCCCGCGACATATACCTCCCGCGCCTCTCGCGGCACTCTCGGCCGAGACGCGAAAGCGTAACGCTGGCTGTGCATTCAAAACATCTGCGAATCTTGCTATGATATTTCACACTTTCCTCAATTGTCGGTCAACAAGGGACCAGACTATTTGTTTGTCAGGCTGGAGAGCGGGGAGCGGGAGCGCCACATCCACGTGGATCTCGTCGAGGAGGCAGAGTGGAAGCCCAACTACGTCTTCTACGTGCATCTCAAGATACAGGTGAGACAGTTCTCTTTTATCGTCGTCGATACATTTTGTCTGTGACTCGTAACTCATGACGTTTTTTGATAGTCAAAATAGGGTTCCGTTTTGTGATATGGTTTTGTGAAGTGAACAAAAAATCAGGAAAACATTAACGCATTTGCGTCTGTTAAATACTCGTAGTCGAGCAATCCAAGATATACAAAATCATGCAATACTATGGTCTGTTGAACAGAAATGCAAAATCAATCTAAGTGCGGGTTATGAAGTTATGTATGTGAGTAATAATGTGGTTTTAACACTTTTGAGACGAGACGTGTTTTTGTGCATCTGAAATCTTGATAAGGCTCACTCACTAAGACCAATTCCGTGATTCGAAAAGCTACGTGCAAAATCTAGATTTATTTCATAAGTAGTTTTTGATCTTTTTTTCTCAAAAAAACGCATTTGTTTTGCAGAGAAGAGAATAATATAATATCCTAATCTGGTTTTAGTGCGGAGCGCACTTGTACGACAATCGGAAAATCTCGTGCGTAGAATGTTTGAAAAACAGAACTATCTCAACTCAAAGGGAGTGTACCCTCTGGTTTTCAAAGTTGAGTTAGCATCGGAATGTGAAATTACATCAAAAATGATACACTTTTGTAACATGGACCATATGCCGCAAATGGCGGGAAGTTGGAGTAACCATCATCGATCGTGTACGTTTGTGCACATTTTTGCACACTTTTCTATAGAAAGAGCGTATTCGAGCGCAAATTACACAAACTTCAAGGAGACTTGAGCATAACTTTTCTATGAGAAAGTACGTTATTTATGACATACATACTTTAACATCCAGATGCTAACTCAACTTAAAAAATCAGAGGGTACGCTACCATAAAATACAAAAATCCGTAATTGCAGGTACTGCATGTAGTTTGCAGATAGTTGTTGTTAAGTTTTTTTTTTGGGCGGATATGTGATTGGACACCTCAATCACATTTGTCTGCGCACAGACAGTTTGCCGCGAGGTGTGGCGTGGAGTGATGCACTCGCTTTCAGGACGACTCCACCCGTCTCGGTGCGTGTCACGTGGCGAGAGTGCGCGTGCCGGAGCAGAGCACTTCTCTCACCGCCGCCGACAGCGTCGAGTTCGTCAGGCCAAATTATGTGCGTTACGATGTTTTTCTTTTTCTTTTTCATAGTATTTCCTGCAACAATAGAAAAACATTCCAGAGCTAGAAAAATATTGATTAAATGCGTTATTGCTGCGTTATTGCAAATCGAGAACGCTTCGACATACTAGAATTTTTTCAAACATTATGCATGTTCTTTGTAATATTTTACTTTGAGAAGAAACTGCGTCAAGATACCCTTTCTCGAGTTCATCACTTATCATCGCTTCGTGTTTTTACACCAAAAAATGTTTTTTTGTACTACTTTCGAACTGAAAAAACCTTTGCTATAATATTACAGTTCCTTCTTTGAGAGAGGTGTCCCGATGCATGTCGTGTCTGCTTGTTCGGTTTTGAATGATAAGTTACGTGAATAGTTATTTCGCCCATCCCTAACTTTTGAATGATGTGTGGAGTCTATGTAGATCAAGCTGGTATATCCTTGAAGGAATTATTATTCACGATTCCATGAATGGTGACAACTCAATTTAGCAAAGCTCATCTTCAGCAAATACGAGCATTATCTGTGGGCGGATCAGATTATCTAGCCGAGTTATCTTGCATACGAAAAAAAATCATACAAGTTTTTACTAAAACTGATGAGAGCTGCAATACGCGACTACGCTTCTGATTCAGTATGAAAAAACAACTTTTACTTCGACCAATATCATACTTATACAAAATACCCCCGACTAATCTCTGATAGCGGAGAAAACCCTTTCCTTGCCGAAATTACACTGATGGAAACATGGAATTACAGTATATCTCACTAATCGCTGATTTAATTTCAAAAAAGTGAATTCGACTAGTTCGTACATCCATTACAAAAACATTTGTTGGATGCAAAAGAATCCAGTATATGTTCTATGTATTTCAAAACAGCCGCGCACGCGCACCTTCACAAAGATCTCTCGTTTTTCGTTACGCTAACTGGCTTGTTGAAAAAAAGTCGTAACAAGAGACAAACGAGAAAAAGAAAAAAGAGAAAGAGAAAGAGAGAGAGAGAGAGAGAGAGAGAGAGAGAGAGAGAGAGGGAGAGGGAGAGGGAAAGAGAGACCCCAGTGATTGCAGGTGGTGAAGGAGAACTGCGGCAGTGTGCGTGTGTTCGTGTCTCGTCGGGGTCGACCAGGCAGGCGGGCGATGACAGTGCGGCTGGAGACCGCCGACGTCTCCGCCAAGCAGCAAGAGGACTACAAGCCCATAGAGTCAGTCGGGCAACGCCGGCTCCGTTGCAAAACCTATTTCGAAAGAACCATCGATTTGATAGTAGCTTTTGAGGTTGTTTCGGGCTCATGCCTTTTGAGTCAGTCCAGCAGTTATAGCGCGATTGGTTTTGTTTTTGACTTGCTGCAGTTATTCGATGCGCGGTCAATCGATTGATTAGATGGTGGAGGTACACTACTCGCCACATGGAATAGCAAAAGTGTGGTCCCGGGTGCCCCCGGTGTGGGCTCGAGAGGGCCCGCGCCCCGTATTCGATCATATCGAAATATTTTCTCATGAAATTTTGTATGCATAATGAGAAAAGCATTCCGCATCGATCTGCGTTTACAGAATTTTGAAATTTTGTTTTTGATTTTTCCGGGCTCACACCCTGTGGGACCGGTGGTCCCACTGAGTGTCCCCGGTGTGGGACACGGGCTCACTCTGTGCCCCCGGTGTGGGACCGTGTGGGCCCAAACACGATATCTTCCTATTTCGCCTTTTTCATTTAAAACAAACATTACTAACGGAATCCCCATAGTGTATTTAGGCTGGAGACATGTTTTGAGCAAAAAAAGAGAAACATGTTTCACGCATCATGACATCATGAGTTGACGTCACTTCGCCGTTTCGACAGGTCACGCTTTTCCCGTTTTGATAAAAAAATAACTACTCTCGAGTTTATTGTTTTGTTTGTAAGCTACTGGAGAGAGAGTGTGGAAACTAATTTTCTTATTTGAATTGCATATATGATTGATATGATTGGTCCCCCGATAAAACGAAGCCCCTTTAGTGCATCATAGTGCATAGTGCATAGTGCATAGTGCATAGTGCACCCAGTCCCCCCTATTGTCATCCAATCGCATATGGCTACTTTGCCTTCAGCAGTTACAGTCTGCTGCGCGACTGGTGTCACTGGGTCAACTAAAGGGGGTTCGTTTTATCGGGGGACCAATCATATACATATCAATCATATATGCAATTCAAAAAAGAAAATCAGTTTCCACACGTAGCTTAGAAACAAAACAATAAACTCTAGAGTAGTTAATTTTTTATCAAAACGGGAAAAGTGTGACCCATCGAAACGGCAAAGTGACGTCAACTCATGATGTCATGATGCGTGAAACATGTTTCTCTTTTTTTGCTCAAAACATGTCTCCAGCCTAAATACACTATGGGGATTCCGTTAGTAATGTTTGTTTTTAATGAAAATGGCGAAATAGGAAGATATCGTGTTTGGGCCCACACGGTCCCACACCGGGGGCACAGAGTGAGCCCGTCGGGCCCACACGGTCCCACACCGGGACACTCAGTGGGACCGCCGGTCCCACACGGTGTGAGCCCAGAAAAATCAAAAACAAAATTTCAAATTCTGTAAACGCAGATCGATGCGGAATGCTGTTCTCATTATGCATACAAAGTTCATGAGAAAATATTTTGATATGATCGAATACGGGGCGCGGGCCCACTCGGGCCCACACCGGGGGCACCCGGGCCCACACTTTTGCTATTCCATATGGCGAGTAGTGTAGTTTGCAGTAGTTGAAAGACAAGCTGCGAGGCGTTTTTGAGAGCAGTTTGAAGACACTGACCGTTACTTACTTCAGAACTTTCAGAATTCTGGTTCGAACGTATGTGCATTTGTATTTATTTGTGAACATGCGCGCTTCCCAGCATTCTGGTTAGGACTGCAGTGAACACAATCGCTTGCAGCTGTCTTCTCTCGTTCCGCGGGCAGGAGTGGGAGAAGTACGTCGACGTCGACATCATCGACGACCAGCACGACGAGAAGGACGAGACGTTCAGCGTCGAGATCGTCGAGGTCAGCGAGGACGACGGTGGGTCCAGTCTCTTAGTGTCCTTTTATCTTTCTCCATCTCTATCTTCTCTGCTAGTCAACACCAAACCGAAATGATACGATTTTCTTTCTCTACAACTACATTGTTACACATGGTATGTACGATATGGTCGAAGCGAAACGCACAAGAATGTAATTGGCCCGAAGCCTCGGTGAGATGATCGAGTGGTCCATGCAGAGGTGGTGATGGGGAAGAATCGGCGCGCGATCGTCACTATCATCTCGGATGACAGTGTGCTGAGGAACATCGCCAGCACACACAAGCTGATGAAACACTACATGAGACAGCTGCAGCCGGCACAGAGGAGCTGGAAGGAACAGGTAGGGAAGGGGGGAGGGGGGAGAGAGAGAGAGAGAGAGAGAGAGAGAGAGATCCGTTCTCTATCTGGTCGTTCACAGATCGTGTCCGCGTGCAGTGTGAACGCGGGCGACACGGCAACGCGTCCCTCGGCGACTGCCTGCTGCACGTGCTAGCCTTTCCCTGGAAGGTCAGCTGCATCTCTCTCTCT
>CAWZYM010000273.1:0-117500 GCA_963966185.1 Rhabditoides inermis
TTTTCTCTCTTTATCTCTATCTTTCTCATCAGTTCAGTCTCGCCAAAAATGCGCCACTGCCTTCGAACGCGATCTGGAGAACGAAAACGTTTCGAAGAGACTTGTCCTCGCCTTTGTTTTCGTCCTCTGTCACATCTGATGAGACCGACGAAATATTTCCACATCTCTCGGTTTTGCTAATCTACTCTTGCCGAGCAGTTCCTACTCCAGCCAATAAGCCCTCGAATCCCTCTTCGACACTGCGTCGAAAGTGTCGAAGGTGTCTGACGACACCGTGCCGATAGCTGACAGCTGATTGCAGATCCTTCTCAGCCTGTGCCTCCTCCCCTTCTCTTCGGTGGCTGGCGTGCTTTGTCGTCGCACTCGCTCTCATCGGCCTCATCACCGCAGTTGTCGGTGGGTCGATGGGTCTGATGATTTATGGAAATATTATTACGGGAAGTTTCTTTTCTCTTACGACAGTCAGAAACATTTTTAAAAGGTACATGTGTGCTTGTTTGCCAACGTCTGCATGGTTCATTTTTGACATATACTTGTTAAAGGAACAGTGGCGACTTGTTTTTGACTCAAAGTATTATTAAAATATATATTAACCTAACACTTTTTCATTTTTGCGAAAGAACGACGATTCTGCGTTACTTTCGAATCTGCCACTGCCACGGATGCAGACGAAAATTTGAACTACCCGCTAACGCTTCAATACTGCACGTTGGAGTCGGAGACATTTAAGCGCAAATGAACGACCCCCTTTTCACTTGCTTCATGGCTCAGTGCATGTGCCTCTGCTTTGTGGCCCTCGAGGCCTCGAGCTTTGCGGGTTCGATTTCCGGTCACCGCCAAATGCTTTGCTCGTGTGAAAATGAGGAGTTGTGGCAGGTTGGGGCAGAAATAAGTCGCCACTGTTCATTTCATGTGAATGTAAGCATCATCGACGAAAAAATAGCAATATTCATACGTCAATTAACATTAGTATCAAGTATTGGTAGCGCTGCAACACACAAACGAAATGTACTCTTTTTTCTTCTTCGTTACATAAATAAAACTATGAAACCCGCGAACAAAGATGAATATAGCTGATACATATGACAATATGGTCGCAGAAGATTGAAGATCAAAAGGACATTTTTGAGCGAAAAACTAGCTGATGACTGCTTTTCGTTAAGAAACCGATGATTCAGGCGATTTGGCGACGATCTTCGGTTGTATGGTGGGAATGAGGGACGCAGTGACTGCCGTCACACTGGTCGCACTCGGCACATCCCTTCCCGACACGTTCGCATCCAAGATAGCCGCACAGAATGTGCGTCTCTCTCTCTCTCTCTCTCTCTCTCTCTCTCTCTCTTCCTCTCTCACTCTCTTCCTCTCTCACACTCACTCTCTTCTTCAGGAAGACACCGCCGACAACGCAGTGGGAAACGTCACCGGTAGCAATTCAGTCAATGTCTTCTTGGGTCTTGGTGAGTCCCTCTTCTCCTTCAACAGTTTATTGCTCTTTGAGTTTTCGCTTTTTCTGTCTTTCTCCATCTCTGTCACTGACAAATCGAATCACCCTTTATCATTGACGTCGGCACACAACGATGAAGCGACATTATGACAAGTCTGATTTTTCGTAGTATTAAAGATACATTAGATAGATAAGATAGATCAAAAAATAATAAGATAAGATAGATAAGATAGATCAAAGAACAGTTCATAACTCACGACAAAACTTTAGACTGTGAGGTATTGTATTTACGTTCCTGCAAATACATTGAAATGATCCAATTCTTGACAATCGGTATCTTTTTTCTATTTATATAATGCTGCAGAGAGGGCAAGATTCATTTGCAACTGCAGAGAGGGCAAGATCCATTTGCAAAATCGGCCGCACTCCCGATAAGACACACTTTTGTTATCAAATTAAACTAAACGCCTTGCGCGTAGTGATATATTATGCGTAGGTTGTTATTAAGATTGTACACGCAATGTGAAACTCGTAAGCGCGATTGGAATCTGTGTATTGCTATGCACTCTCTACCGAGAACTATTTTTTTGTGTTTGCGCCACCTTACCAACAAAAATCAAACTAAATCAATTCGAAAAATATTTTTGTAGTATACAAAGCGATGGTTTGGTTCGGTACGGAACGGGTCTCGAAAAAAAACCTTCACAGATTCACGATGACAAATGCACCAGAAATCCTGCGATGATCTTTCTAACATTGCAGAGACAAAAATAAGTGATGTTTTCTATGCTTAAATAAGGAATTCCGACGAATAATCATGTGTTAGTGGGATTAAACTCGTATTATGATCTCAGTTTTGTTTTTATTCTTTTTTTTCAAATTAAAACTCAAATTCAAGTGTTCATCCGGAATCGTCATAGCTGAACAATATGATTTCTGTCCTATCACAATGATAGGAAAGAAAGCATACAAACTGTTCTGCGCTTGCATCGGAAAAAGACTGTTGGGCTGACGGGGTTGATGGATTCTTGATCGAAAATGCTCGATACTTGATCGATATTCTTTCCATAGATCATTAGCGGCAGATGAGCAGAAGAAAGATTGAAGCGGTAGAAAGAATTATGAATACCAACTATAAAATCAACAACATTGGTCCAATATAGATCTAAACAAGTATTTTCAAACTCATGTACGCTTCCTGTTGAAAACTTTGTGCTAAACAAGCCTATCTAACCCTGCTATACAGTACATGGTCAGAGCGGCAACCACTTCAGATAGTTTGTTCGAGTCGCAATGACCTTGATAAGGTCGCGGTTTAACCAGCGATATTTTCAATGCATAGTGAAGTAATTGCATTCAGGTCTGCCGTGGTTGATTGCTGCCATCTACTGGGCCAACAAGGGCGAGACGTTCGTGGTTCAGGCCGGAGATCTAGGCTTCAGGTTCGTTTGTGGCATTTAAGTATGATTGATTTCATTATTATTATGTGATGTGCACAATTTTGTACGTTTCAAAAAAACAGGAAGGTGTGTGAAAGAGTTTTTGCTAATTAACGCGAACAACCAGCTACATCGAAATATTGTCTAGTGAATAACAAAAATGTACCCGAAAAAAGTGTTTGCCACTCGACCGCGCTAATGCAAAACAACTTCCAGTTTCATACTCTGTTTCAATTTGTTAGGAAGAACTTTACAATCAGTTATTCACGGGTGTGAAACGCACAAATCACTTTCCAAACGCAAAACTCGACTCACTAATTGTTCACAGTAACGTTTTCCAGTTCGACTCATAAAGTCATAGGCATTGCTGCGATGACTGCACTGGTACAGCATGTTAGCTATAGTTAACACGCTTGCGTTGATGATGGCGTTATTATCAGGTTATTATCGTCGGTCTAGAGTTGCAATCCCACTCCACAGTGTATCTGCGTGTGTAGGCGTATGTCAGTAGGCAGTAGGCTAGATTGTATTCGGAAATGATCAAACTAGTTAGTCTCTACGCGGAGTGACACATCACACTTCACTCTCGCGATATTTCTTCTTCCAGTCTGATTGCACAGTGCAGCAGAAGACGTGACATCACTAGTCGTCCTCTTCATGCTTGAATGCTGTTGGTTCTTTCTCCCTCCTCGCTCGCTCGAAATAGAACGAAATTCGAATTCGTGTTATCCGGTTGGCGGTTGACCGCAAGAAACGTTCTCGGAACTGCACGTTCGAATGCTTCGATCACCGTAGTTTCGGAGCTCATAACTATGATGTGTGTTCTGTGTTTTCAATTACACGATAGCGGTATTATTGAGGAATTTTTTTTTCGCCACGGTTTAGTGGATAATATAGGATACTATGAATTTTCCATCGTCAGTATGTACGGTACCAGTTCCCAGTGTTTTGTTATGCATGGCGATCTGTTATTTTGAAACGTAGTGCATTTGAGCATATGGCAAAATAGTGGAGAAGTGACGCTATTGTGAACCCGGACACTGCAGAGAAACGTCAGACGGAGAGAATGAGAGGGAGGGAGGGAGAGGAGGGGGAGAGAGAGAGAAACTAGCAGGCGATATTTGTGCCATTCTGGACCGAACGTGTCGTACACAAGCACTCACTTTAGAGAGTGAAGGAGAAATGAAAACCTCAGTCTGTGTGATTTGGTATTTGGTCTGTGTAATCTGTGTAACTTGACGAGCTTGCTTGACGAGAAAAATAGAAACCATGATTTTACTAAGATACTTATTTTGATGAGAGATGTTACTCATAGTTTGAGTTGCGTTTGAGAAAATACTTGAAATACCTTGAAGATCGTGACGGAAAGTCAACTAAACCACTACACATTGAAACAGCGATGAGCAATCAAGTAGTTTCAGTGTCACCGTTTTCACCGCATTCTCACTCGTTTTTCTGACCATTCTCCTCATGCGACGCACACTGGCATTTTTCGGAAAGGTACGGTGACTGATACAGATGACATCATCACATCCTTTTGCAGGGCGAGCTTGGAGGTCCGTCGGGTGCCAAGTGGCTAACTGGACTTTTCTTCGTGGCTCTGTGGATAGGCTACGTCGTTCTTTTCATTCATAAAATCTACTCGCAATGAGAGAGTTCCTGGATTCGTCTGCTCGCTTTCTAAATCCAGCACACACGCGTTGTATTCAAACAGTAATTGGCAGAAAAAATAGCCGTCTGTTTACTTCGCACATGTACTTTCCGTGATCATTTCCCACCTTCTTTTTTTCTAAAAACGCGTGTACTCATCAATTATATTCTCCTTGATTAGCTTTCACTCAGTTGTGTGTCGTGTGTAAATCAAAACAACAATAATACACTTCCCTTTTTCATTGTGATAGGCTGATAAGTGATAGGTATCTTCACGCATCGTTTGTACATTAAAGGCTCTGAATTCCGAAGTTGAGTTAGCACCGGGATGTGAAAATATGATGAAAACGACTCAGTTTTGTCAATACAACTATTTGCTGAAAAAGTCTGCAAGTTGATCAAAATTGAGCGCAAAATGTATAAAAATGCAGAAATTGGTGCCAATTGGTGCCAATTTTCAATGTTCAACAGAATTTTTCACCGACTTATAGGTATCTCCGACACATAGTTAGATTGACAAAAGTACATCATTTTCAACATATTTTCACATCCCGGTGCTAACTCAACTTCGAAATTCAGAGTGTACACTCCCTTTAATCTCTAAATGTTTTCCACTCGCTGCAACCACGATGCACAGGTGCACGCTATTTGCATATCTGTGAAATAAAGTGTACTTGTGACTACGTAGGCAAGAAAAGAGAAACGAATGTGTTCTGAAATGAAATACTAATAACAATAATAGGTTATATCGTAAGTATTTCTGTAAGTGCACTGTGGAAACGAACAAGACAGCAAATTTACCTTCACCTTGCAGAACGAGAACTGTTGTCTGTACTTTTAACAGGCAATCGCGGTTGGCAGAAATAACTGGCCGCTATTCCACGCATCACGTGTCACGTCCTGTCTCGCTCCCCATTTCCCATCATCATGATATGTTGCTTATTTCAACCACATGATTAATCGCTCGACATCATGCTCTCGAAACGGAACACTTATAAATGTCACCACTCAGATCTGAGTCTTTTTTAAAGCCTCCACATAGCGCTTGATTCGCTTCGGCTCCGTTTTGACCGGAAGCCACCCTGGGCAGTTGTGTGTTGATAGCAGGTGCGAGCATGAGAGGAAATTAGAAAAACTGCAGTGGTCGCGAGATCGGGAAATGCAAAGTTGTTCCTTCACCGCAAGCCACCCTCGCGCGAATAACACAATTTCCCGTCGCGCCGTGCAAAAAGATTCCAGGATACAAGAGCGAAGGTGGATTGTGCGGCTGAGTGCGCGATTCTGCGAACACATCCTCGAATATACGAGAGTAAGCGGAAATTAGGATAACTACAGATTATCTGATCATGTAGTCTATGCAAAGCTGTTGGAGTGTGTGCAGCCGCGGATGCTATTCTGCAGATGTATCCCGGAATCCCCCGAAGGTTGCATGAGGGTGACTCATCGCGCGCGCGTATTTCCGCGCGGTCAACTCCCGCGCATTCCGAACATTCCTTCCGCGCGCGCGCTATGATTCTTCCGCCGCTCATCATTGGACGCTTTTTACGACTGTCTATGATGTGTGTCTACGATGAAACAGGACGGCAGACCGTTTCCGGCGCCATCTATCGACCACCAAGAAAACTATGAAAACAATTATGAAAAACTATACATGAAGAAACACGCGTCGGTTTCTTGTAGGTTATTCCATACAGTAACAAACAAGGTATCACTAGTCATGAACAGCGGTTGTTACTACGGTATATATCGTGTGTTGTTGTTGTTTGTTTGTTTTCGTTTGTTTTGCGTGAAGGGATTTGTTTCGGGTATGTTTTCAACGCATGAGTCGTGACTGTTTCGACTTGTTATCGTTTTTAACCTTACAAGGTTTTTTCTCTCGTTTTCTTTGTTTGTTTTCTCCGCCTTACACTCTTTAAAAAATTGTAGGATATAAAGTTCGAGAGTCGGTGGAGTATCATCAATTTCAGAAAAGGGTGTGCAGCAAGAGGAGCAGTAATAGCAATACCTGATTCCAGATTATCTGGATTTATTCCAGATTTATTCCTTTTTTCCAGATTATCTGGATGATTCAGACAACGCGAAAAGGTTGCTTACTTGCTTTTTCTTTCCGAAAACAAACCTCAAAGATCAAAGTGACGCGGATAGAATAGCAAGCCATTGTCACTTTTGAACAGTGAAGTGGTGATTGTTGCTGATGAGAGTAAGATTTGACGTTTTTTTTTTTGAATGATCTCTCGTTTTCATTACTAGATTGCAAGGCAGCCGGGGGAATGCAGACATGACATCACTCTGGTCCACTCGCTCGGGACCATCTCTAATCTGCATCGCAAGGTACGCGCCGCCGCCGCGGAATTCTCTCACTATCATCTCTCAAACATCGCCGGGGGACGCGCACCGTCGCCGCCGCTTGTTCTCGCTCTCGCATTTGCATATCGAAGAGACTGTGCGCATTGGGGAGAGCGCAGGCGGGAGAAGATGGTGCATTCCAGCACCTGCACAGTCGATCGGAATCTGAAATATGCAAGTTATGATGATTAAAGACGCGCACACCGGAGCACATTTTATTGCAGAAAGACAATGAGAATGCATCTGTGAGAAATCGGTACGATATTCGCTGCAAAATAGTTCTGGACAGAAATAGAGAGTGCACAACAAAAGTACAGGAATCACGGTCTATCACCGCGAACCAGTGCGTTCCCGTTTCATGACGTTATAGATAGATCCCACGCAAATGCTGTTAGTTAAGAGTTGTGATAATCTAATCCCGACTACAACTAAAGAGAATAGAATAGCAAAGTGCACTCTTCCAATATCCGTCTCGTGCCCGCAAACGCTCGTTGAACAGCTCTGCACGTAGTTGGACAATCACAGATTGGACAATTACAGTATGATAGATTGTAGAAACGAGTACGAGTATGTGCACTGTCCGCAAATAGAAACCTGCAGAGAGCTCGGCGCATTAAAATAGTCGCAGCGCTGGCTATTTCGAGCTGGGAAACGGCCGCGTGTGCCGCGAAAAACACCGTAGCCCTTTTTGGAGCACCCGCCAGGCCTCAGTGACGTTAGTCAGGAGTCCGCATCATCTATCTTTACATTTTTCCTCTATCAATCTTTCTTTTATTCCGCTCCCATCCTCAGGCACAGAGGCACTTGTTCACGCCGAGCAAACAGAGGCCTCGAACAAATTTCAAAAAATCGTTCACAACCAATCCGTCGCTGGGTCGTTCCGTGTTCCCACTGTCACACCACGCTGGCAGAAGGTGTCCGACCGAGTCTGTGGGCGTCTCGACCTGCGATGCTCGAGCAGGCCATCGCCTCTCCTCGCTTACCGTAGCCTGCAAGGGGAGGCTGCTGCAGCGGGGCGGGGCTGCTAGCCTGCTGCCTCGTCGGTATAAAACGCGGCCCGGCCCGCCCGCAGCAGCAACACACCCAGTCCTTGTCTCTCTCACTCTCACCCACTTTCTCCCCGCTATGAACCCGCTGTCGCTGATCGTGCTATTCGTCCTGCTAGCCGCGTGCTGGGGCAAGCTGCCGGATGCCGCCACGTCTACGGAGAAGTCTCAGTGCGACGTGCACGCCAACGAGCCCCTCCACGAGGTGATGGACCGCATCTGCGAGATGTGCCATGAGATGTTCTCCCATACCCGACCCAGCATGCGCGCCGAGTGCCGGTGAGTACTTTGGCTATTATCGCTCTACACTTTCTGCACTTTTTGTGCACTTCGCACAATTCACAACAATCGCGTTGATCTCCGGCGTGATTCGACGCTCAGATATCAACTCATCATTTCTCTCTCACTCTCGCTGCAACAACAATAGCTATGAGCTGCGCGTACGCTGACGGCGCGCTGTTTTGTTTTCCTCCTTCACGCACAAACTTCCGCATAGACGCGAGCGCTCTGACCACTCCGCCAAAGAAGCGAGCCAGCGAGCGTGAGAGAGAGAGAGAGAGAGAGAGAGAGAGAGAGAGAGACTGCAATTGTGCAACGCACACAACCACATCATACATCCCCGTCTCCTCCACTCATCGTCTCATCGTTTCAGTGCCGACTGCTTCCGAACGGACCAGTTCCGCAGCTGTCTCGAGCTCTTCCAACCCAAGCGGCACACCAGACACAACCACCGCTACTAGACCCGGCTACGGCCTCCCCGTAGACGCAGAAGGATCATCCCACACTCACCGGTGCCTCTCTCTCTCTCACTCTCTCATCCGATCTCAGCTCTCCTGCCTCTCTCTGTCTGTCTGTCTACCCTCTATCTCTCCGCTGTTTCCAACCTTGTGATATGCTCTTCTACGAGGTCGTCTCTTCGCGCGAATTCGTGTACATACGTTTCCCCCCGCCCTTCTTGTCTCCACTCGTCGTGTAGATGGCTAGAATTATCGTGTTCTCACTAGGCGGTTCATTGTGTTACGGATTTCAGCCAGCCCCCGACCCCGTTTACTTGTTTGTGTGGCTATGTATTCGTGTGACGTGTTCCGAATAAAAAAACGCGTTTCGTTCCGAGTGCACGTGTTATTTCGAGGGCGGTGAGCAGAGTATACAAACAACGTGAAATAAAAACGAGGGAAGCGAAGCGAGAACGCTGGAATCTAACTTCTAACCAGGCACGAAACAACGTACAGGGATGAGAGTGCAACGGGCCAACAACATGGGAAAGAGATCTCGAGGTCAAGCCGTGGATTGTTGAGGAATTCGGACGGCGCTGCAGTGAATAGGTACAACCGCACAACAAACTTGGCGAACGAATAAGGAAGAAAAGTTTCATCGACGGTCGAGATGATCCTGAAGATTCATGTCCAGCGATCTGAAAACAAAACAAACCATCCTGAAGTACTCTGTCACACTGTCATTATCTTGTTTTCTTGCAAAATGTCAAGTGTTTTGAAGCGATATTGGGATTGTAGACGATTAATCGGGATCGAGAAATGTGCCGAGGTTAGTAGTCGCGATTATTAGAAGCATCTAATAATTTTCGCTAGATTTTTTTGAGATTATTTGTAAGCGTATAGTTTTATGCATCAGAAATTTCGTTTGAAACTTGTTAAGAAAACCATAATTACACATCCTTTCGCACTAGAAACCATAAACACGACATCATCACTCGGCGATCTTAGAAGCACGCCAACACACTTCTTGCTTCGCAGCATCATAATTAATGCAAATAGATTATAGTTTCATAGCCGAGATCGGCCGTATAAGTTATGCCAGCCGCACAGCAAAAAAACAATCGCAGAGAATCGCACTTATAACTAATCATCAAAAAATAGAAGTTGGCACCGGCAGGTGGTCTGTGAAACACGACAAGCAGACTAACATTTCCTTACTTCTGTGTTGAAAAAGACGAGAAAACGTCGTAGGAAAACTATGAACGTCTATACTTATCTGTAGTTGAAAAACAACGCTGCAAATCGAATTTTTCTATGCTATTGGCCCACCGATGCATCGCAATCGTTAGGGCGGACAGAACCGACTTCAAGAATGATTCGGTGTTTTACATTGAGAAAAACTAGGGTAAAAATCGTACAATGGTGAATCAAGTGCGCAAGACGGTATGATTTGCGAGAAAAAAAACCACCTTAGGTAATTATTCTGCTCACCACATACAATACAATTTTTCTAATCGAAAAATAACATGCCGACGATACGATATCACGTAATTTCAAAACCGACGATACGATATTACGTAATTTCAAAACTCATTCACGAATGTGCAGTTTTGAAATAATATATCTGGTAGTTGTACTCTAGAAAGCGGTTTTCAATTTTGCAAACGAACGTCAACCCAAGCGTGAGACCAAGCACACCACCCCTCCTTCACGTCGGATCCCGACAAGAAGGAATCACCGACTGATACTTTTTTTTCCAAACTGTACCCTATTTCCTCAGAAAATACGAAACTGTCCCTTATTTTTTCAAAAACCCGGGATTCTACCTTCCTGCCAACGAAGTTCGCCTGAATATTGAAACTATGTCAAATATTTCAATTATGTATGAAACCTATACAAAAATTTAATAAATTATGTCATCAATAATCATGAATACTGCCCTTTCTGCAAAAGTACTGTTCACACCGAGTCCTTGCACAAGTTTGAGCACATGCTTGCGACTTTCACATTAACAGTAAATTGTATTCGACTATACCAATTACAACAACTATAGATATCATAAACAAAACACGCCAAAGACCGAAAACCGTCAGTTAAAAAAGAATTGTACGGTGACTAGAAGGCGGATAAAGTGCGTAAGATGGTGTGAATCGCAAAACACACAACAAATCCACGAGAGCATGGATACTCGAAGAACCCACTTTGCGATGATGTGTGCTGTGTCGAGGGCGAGGAGGCAGCGCAGCTTGGGCTGGTCCAGGTTGCCGGCCGCCGAGGCGCGGGCCAGAAGACCCATCTCGCACAGAGACGCCAGCTGACAGTCGACACACGGTTAGATGGAGAGCTATCGGAACGGAACGTGGCCCACACTACATTCAGCTAGCTGTTTCATGCGTTTTTAAAGGTTTCATGAAGTAAGAAATGAATGCTAAACCCTTTTTGAGCAGTTTCATCTTTTTCTTTGTTTTCTTGTTTGTAATACCTATACCTTGAACGCATTGCTGCACTGCAGTATAAGTTGAACCCTTTATGTTTCAAAAACAAAAACCAGCCTCAATAAAATGTTGCTTTCAAAGTTTTCAAATTTAAATACGACACATCATTAAACTGCAAAGCAGCTGAAATTATAGTTGGTCTTCGGACACTGCAGGAAATGCAATCGAAAGTTGTAGCTTGGTTACGCAGTATGTCACTTATATGAAAATAAATGGTTCGTTTGCAGCTGCTGTAATGTCCTAAGTCGATCTATACAGGTAAAAGTAATTCAAGATATCTACATTAGTAAAGAAAAAACACTGCGGGTTATCTTCATCGAATCCATTGCTTATTGCACAAAGCGGCCAGTTTGCGTAACGCATGTTCGGTCAGCAGAAACCTTTTCGAAATCCTGCGGGTTCTCTCTCCTGTCCAAATGTCTGTCGCAACATGACATGCCAACGAAAACCATCTGACATATTGAACCCGGACCGCGCCCCGGCCTTGACTTACTACGCACTATGTGCATGAGTCACGAAACATACATCACACTCTCCACACGCTACAGTATTTTTTTTCTAATGCGCCAATGAAAGAGACTTCACGCGTAATAGCGTGGTGGTAGTTTTTTTCGGGGGTGAGGGCACAATAGACAGCTCTGTTGGTCTGTGTGTGTGACACACGTGTTCTCGGGTTCTCTCCTTGTACTCGCGTTGCCTCATTTTCGAGACCACCTCTATAGTGCTCGGATGTTGCTATTTTCGGCATATTCACGACCCGTTGGCGGGCTGCATGACACACCCGATTGTGAGAGCACTCGGAAACACCGATTACAATTACACACAGATCTATCATAAACTATATTCTATGAAATATTAATTCCAAAACTGACCGCTAAATATCACCTGCTTGACAGGTTGACATGAAATAGTTTTGCACAGTGATGAATGACGTAGAGAGAATGATTGCGCAAAGACTTATGTATTTGAGCGACATCAGGGAACATGGTGGTAATTATTATTATAAGGAAGGCATCTCGCAGCAGGCGAGAAGTCATTCGCGTTCTCTGTATTACGCGTGCGGGTGATTTTCCGCTATTTTTGCTGCCCGGATCGATCGCCTCTATCATCCGCCGCAGCTCACACTCCTAGTTTTGGTGGTTTTGTTTATAAAAACCACTGTAAGGTGAACGATATGTCGCACGATGATGTCCTTTCTATCCTCTGTTCGCATGACGCTGTTCTCAAGTCGCTAGCCTCTACCTGCCAGCAGAACTCGGCCACCCTGGTCATGTTGATGAAGCTGCTTGAGACCAGGCTCCCCCCCATCAACCAGCCTCCTCCCCCTCGCCCGCTGTCGTTTGCTGACATGGTGCGCGTCGTGCACAGCGACACCGACGTCATAAACGACAAGGCCACCCGCCTCGTGATTGTGGGGCGGACGGAGGAGACCACCGACGAGGAGACTGCTCGCGCCGACTACGATTTCCTCAAGGAGCTGGTTGCCAAGTGCGGCAACAAGGACATTCTGGACGAGTGGAATGCCGGGCGGATCACCTCCCACCGCCATGGAATCAGGAACACTCCCCCCAGGAGGATTCTCAAGATCCAGGTCGCTTCTCGCCTGCTGCGAGATGCCTTCCTCTCTGGCATCTGGTCGAACCGCCGAGGCCCTCTGTCCGGCTGTCAGTTCGCGTACGCTCGCCGTGATCTGACTATGGACGAGTTGCAGACGGAAAGGGAGCTGAAAGCCGAGTGCCGCCGTCGGAACGAGAAGGCCGGCCAGGTGGAGGTTGTGGTTCGCGATTGCCGCATCGTCAGCCTTCGCTACCCCCGACCGTTCGACGCCCATCAGCATGCTGCGCCGCCGACTGTGGCCGACCATCTCCCCCCTTCCCTCGCTGCTGGGTCGCCTGCGGCCGCCTCGTCGTCTGAGCCCTCTCCTCCCGCGCACTCTCTCGCCGTGACCCCGCAGCCGCCATCTCTCTCTCCTCCCCCCACCGCTCGCTCTTCCCGCGGCCGCCCGGGTGGCAGGGGGCGCGGGAAGGGAAGGGGTGGAAGGAAGACCGCTCCTCGCTCGTCCTCTAACCCTCTGTCTGTCCGCAAGTCCGCTGTGAAGCGCACCTTGTCCAAAGTACTGCTCTCGCCGATTGCAGAGGAGGTCCCGAAGAAGGTGCGCGAGGGTGAATCGGGCGAGCCGTTTGAAGAGACCGCTGGAGATGCCGACGTTGCCATGGACTAGGACTTCTGCCCCCGGCCCGCTAGCACTGTTGTTCAGGTCGGTTCTACTGTTTTTGATGTTTCGCAGTTTTCCCCTTCCCCAATCACCAGTGTTGTTCCATGTGCAAATTTTCTGCTGCTAAACGCGCGCTCAGTTCGGAATAAGTTGTATGATTTAGATATGCTATTGAATCAGGCTAAACCTATTGTTTTCGCGATAACCGAAAGTTGGTGCAATGTTGAAGATAATATGAGTAGTCTCTGTATGAATGGCCGCTATAACATGTATCGATCGGATCGCAAGACTCATGCTGGAGGCGTTTTAGTGCTCACTCACTCTTCCCTTTCTGTAAAACACATTTTATCCATATCAATTGATAATCTTTGCGAATTAGTTTGCATCGACATTCTCTCCTCACATGTTTTAAAGATGTCTCGCCCACTGCGATTGATTACTGCATATCGCACACCTGGCTCATCGCCACAAATCAAGCTAGCAGGAACAAAACTTATTCATGAAATTCAGTCTTCAGTCACTTCTCTTACCTGATAGCCATAGTCACATAATTCAAGGAGATTTCAATGCGCCATCGGTCGACTGGAATTCGTTCCGGGCGACTGAGGCGTTTGATCGATCTTTGATGAACTTCGTCTCACTCCACTCCCTTTCTCAAATGGTTCGCCATGCGACGATGGTGAGACGAGTGGGGCGAAGGGCGCACACTCTCGACATCGTTCTCACTGATTCCATATCGCTTTTCCAATGTGTCCGTGTGATGCCGCGTTTTTCTGTCTGCGATCACTTGCCCGTTGAGTATCGGCTGCGACTCGGGGTGAGTGAGGCCGCTGGAGAGAGGCCGCGTTTCGCATATCGGAGGGCGAATTGGAATGAAATAAACAAAACCATTGCTTGTACTGATTGGACACTTGCCTTTATAGGACTGACATTAGAACAGGCTACCGCGCTTTTCAACCAGCGAATGCAACACCTCATCCACACTCACATTCCCGTTCTGCCCCCGTATAAAAATACTAACCTTCTCAGTCATATTCTCAAATTGAAACGCGCAGCTCTTAAGTATTCGATTAGACAGTCTTCCAGCCGTGCTTCGGACAGAGCACAAAATAAACTACGAAAGGCGTTATTCTCTTGGAACTGCAAACGCGAGGCGAGATTAATCAATGGTAGCAACAAGCGCGCGCTATTTCGGGATGTACGCGCCGAACTGTTTCCTGGTGATGGTGTCGCCTCGCTCTCTCGTGAGGGTGAGTTGATTCACGGGTCGAGGGAGAAGGCGGAGCTGTTCGGAGAGTGCTTCGATGCGATCTTCTCGCAGCGAGGTCCTATCCCTGCGGGTGCGCCCCTTCCTTGTGCTGTCAGTCAGCTCTCCACCATTGAGATTTCGTATGCACATGTACACAAAACTATTTCCAAACTAGCATCTAAAATGAACACGAGCCCTGACAATATTTCGCATGCCTTTTTGAAAAATACGGTTGATACGATTTCGGTCCCACTCTCTATTCTTTTTTCAATGTCTACTTCCGTATGCAATGTCCCTGAGATTTGGAAACTGGCGTATATAAAACCTCTTTATAAAAAGGGGGCTCGTGATGATCCACTCAACTACCGGCCTATCAGCCTTATAAGTAGTGTTGCGAAAGTTCTGGAACGCATATGCGTCAAGCAAATTACGGAATTTCTTGAGAGGAATTCGCTTCTCACATCTAGGCAATTTGGCTTTCGCAAGAATAGATCCACAAACGCTCAACTTATTGAGTGTCATAGTCACTGGTTGAAACACCTATCTAATGGAATGGTTATCGATTGTATATACTTTGATTTCAAGAAGGCATTCGATACTATTAATCACAACTTGCTATACAAAAAGTTGCATTCGCTGGGAATTCGCGGTAACGTATTGGGATGGATTAGAAGTTTCTTGACCGACCGTCGCCAACAAGTAATGGTCGGTGATGAGCTTTCCTCTCCACGGCTTGTCAACTGTGGTGTACCACAGGGGTCTTGCCTAGGTCCCATACTGTTCAATGTATATATTAATGATATCATCTTCAATCTTCCCGACTATGTTGAGTGTGCGCTTTACGCCGATGATTTGAAAATTTCCTTCGCATTTGATGCGAATGATCCTTCCGCCCCGCATAAATTTCAAGTGGCAATTGATTTAGTCGCATGGTGGTCCCTTCAGTGGGGTTTACAAATATCTACTCAGAAAACACAGATACTGCATATAGGACGTCGTAATCCCAGGCATGAGTATTCCGCACACGGCACAACTCTCGCCCCTGCCGATACTGTCAGGGATTTAGGCGTCTCTATCAGCAGTTCTCTTGTCTTTGACGATCACTATTCCAACATTGTTCAGAATACGTTTCACTCCATAAACGACTTTCTGCGCGTATATCGTACTCGCAATCTCACTGTTCTTAAAGTTGCATACGTAACCTATTTTCGGTGCCAACTTGAGTATTGTACAGAATTATGGAATCCTAAAGATGTGGGGTCGGTGAATCTGATTGAGTCGGTACAGAGACATTTTACGCGCCGAATATGTCACCGTGCCGGCTTTTTCTCGCTCACTTATCCCCAACGCCTCCAGCTATTAGATCTCCAAACGCTCGAAGAGCGACGCTTAATAAACGATATTGCGTATATTCATAAGGTTATGACTAATCGCACTAGTCTAGAGTATTCTGGCCTCTTCAACATTGTACCTTCCCGGTCTCGCGTTTCTCATGGGTGGCGCCTGATTCCTTGCTTTGACAGAACTTTAAAGAGCAGCACGTTTTTCAGTAGGGTTTTTGCACTATGGAACACACTCCCCAACAACATCATTTTATCTGCGAAACATCAAACAGTGAAATCGTACCTCCTAGATAACCCCCATTTGTTCCCTCCGTCCAAAATTAGATAAGTGCTCATTTGGGAACCTGTGTTTAGGGACGGGCACGTGGTGGCAGATTGGGGTCAGAAAGGCGACAGTCTTTCGCAATGGGGATGTGTCGTTCGAGGGGTCACCCGATATGGATGGAGTAGGCCGCGCCGGGCATGCCGCGAGTATCGCACTGATATCAAATGTTTCATGCCTTTTTCCCTTACGGCAAAGGTCAACAACCATGTTTTCGAAAAGAGAATGCAATTACCTACACACTGATACGGAACAAGTCATGATTACCCTTCTTCAATGTACCACAATGTTCTCTCAAAGAGAGTACACTCGTTTTTGGTATTTGTATTTTTGTTGTTTTTGAGATTGTTTATGTATCCGACCACCTTAGGTACATCGATTTTCTAGAAGTAAATTTGATTGCGGTTCTAATGAACTCTCCCTCGAGTCAGTTCGAAATTACGCGAAATTACGCAACATCATTTTCTGAAAATTTCCTTCACTGATGCAGTCATTTTTCTATTCTCGTCATCATTTTCACCGAATGCACCCTGCCGGCCGGTCAGTGCTTGAATTATTGTACAGTTCTTTCTTATATTGAAAACAACGTTGTGTTCCTATCGTATTTTTATTTCAATCAACTTTACGCCACTTAAGTTTGTCATATGCAAGTGCATTTCTCTCTCTCTCCCTCTCCCTCCCCCGCGTAGACTGAGCTATTGATCGATATTGCACCGATAACCATGAACTCTTTTTCAGATGACAGAAAACAGAATATGTACCTTACTCAGTATATCGTGTTCTCGATATGCTGACTACAGCGGTGACTGCAAGTTCCCGTTCCGAGGCGTGTGTGACGTCTTGAGCGAGTACACACAAGTGTGAGTTGTCTGCTATCTGTTCTCTTACGTTTTCATTGTTTGTAGTGTCTTGCGTGATGCACTACTCTCTCTGGCCGGTCATTCCGACAAGATCAAAGAGAAGATTCTCCCCGCTGCCAGTTTGGTGAGAGCCATCAAGCTGCAGAAGAAGAAGGTGACAGGTATCCGAGACAACATGGAGAGAGAGGCAAGTTGGGTGGGTGCATTCATTTGCCCGCCGCTGTTCAAGCTTGCTGCCGATAGACCTGTTAGAATGGAATGCGATAGTGAGGATGAGGTAGAAGTGACTGTGGTGACTACTCCGGGGACAAGTTGGAAGTATGGTTGCACGCGGCCGCAGTGCGTCAGGTATGCAAAAGAGGCGCGCGCGTATCGGTTGAGGGATAAGCGTCGTGCGAAAACACCGCAAACGCCGCAAACACCCCATACACCGAAGTCGCGTAGGTCCATCAATGCGCAGGCCTGTTCCAAGTATAGAGACGGTGTGAAGATTTCGCTACTGATCTGGAGGTGATCAGCGCGTGCAGCCCATGGTGCAGAGCCTCTTCGACCAAGATATCTCCACCTTTTGTTTGAATCGCGTGTACAAAGTAATGATTGTTATTTATTTTGCTTGTTATTTCCGTGTATATATTTATTATTGAAACATATCTATAAATTATTATTTTTTCGTGTTTCCTTTCACTTGATTACCAGACAGTAGATGACTTGTCAAATGATCTGAGTTGGGATAGGGGTAGCTATAGCTGGATCGGGTGGTTGTGAGAGACGCCAAACATCGCTTGAAGCAATTTCCCAATAAATGGTCCCGCCGCGCCCGAAGAATAAGCCACGCCCACGAACGACAGCGTCCCATTGAGTTTATCTGTCAAAAATTCTCTTCTTTTAAAATATGTATCTTTTTTCTTTTTGATTTTTGATATTTGGTGTTTTAATATTTTTCACTCAGTTCAATGTGCTCTACACAGTGATATTATTCCCAACTCTCAATGATGAAATTTGTCATACACGTGCCCGTCCCTACCTGTGTTATCTGTTTTATCCTATTTTTGTGTTTATTTATTTTCCAATGCCGTATTCACTCTTATTATGTGTTTGTCCTGTGTTCATATATATAGTATACGCGGTAATAAATATTATTATTATTATTATTATTAAAAGAGATGAAAAGATGAAAAGATGAAATTCGCGCTCACATACAGGCCACATACGCACATACGCTCGCTATGCTACAAATAAAAATACAATTTGAAATACGTAATATTTACAGTTATCGAGAACGAAACAGCTTCCAAATTCTCACGTAAAAACTGTGATCTTTTAAAAAATCGTAAAAGCAAGTCAACAACCGGAAAGCTTTGGAGCAGGCACAAATCACTGGCTTGAACAACATTCAAGCTGCGGTCAGTTTTTTCGAACACATTTTCAAAGTATTTCGATCATTTTGAAGTATAAGGGACAGAAAAATAGCAAAGCTTTCCGAAATGAATATGAAAACAAGAAGTTCTGAGACTTTTCTGGAGTGTTTTGTAATAAGCACTGTTTGGAGGAGATTGACTGCAACTGTACTGTTATGTTGGACTCGCCTGCGGCAGGGCATCGTCGACCACACACCGCACTCCTTCTCCCCCTCCCGTGGCCGCCTCGCCGTACATGCCCTCGAGGGCGCGCGCGATGAACACCACCCGCTCCACGTCCGCGCCGCGAGGGGCCGCGTCCTGAAACAGGCGACAATCGAGTCACTGCCATCTGCCATCCAATCATACAACCAGAGCGTGCTGTTTAGTTCTACATGTAAGTGACACTACTCCTTCTACTCTTCTTTCGAAACAAAAATTGGATGAACACAGTCAATGAGTCGTGTGTGGTGGTTATGAGTGCACTTTTTCTGTCGGTCACTGGTAGTCAGGGTTTAACTCATTACCCGGAATCCGGGTCTGAGGGGGACCTCCCCATTTGCAAATGTAGCTTGAAACAGCTTTAAATGAGTCCTAATGGTTATGCGGTGTTGTTTACAGCACTAAAATGTGTTTCTTTCAATTTTGGAACTATATTTTGATCGTTAGTGTCAATTAGACAATGTAGTGCCAACAGAGTGTGTTTTCGCACGATTTCTCACCACGTTATGTATTGATCGTGATAAAATATGATTTTTAGGTTCCCTTCAAAAGATAGTGATAGTATCTTTCTGACCACTAAATAAAATTTCATTATTTTAATCTCTTTTGAAAGATATTTGGTAAACAGGAGTATCTCCGGTTAACGGTATAACTTTGTCAAAAAATAAAAATGTTTAAAAGTTATAATGCCATGTTTTAGTAAACAGTTGTGTTAGTTTCTGGAAATACAACTAAATTTTTATACGCAATATTTCATAACTTTTTTGCAAAATTTTGTAAACCTGAAAATATTTTTGTACGAACGTGTACTGTTGACACCAAAAAAATTTCCCGCCCGACATTGCCGTTATTCCACATTCCTTTACTTTGCACAGTTATAGATGATTAATTGCATAGTATAATTAATTAAATTCAGTAAAGTATACAAAATCCTGATTCAACTAAAGTATCGTACGGTTGTTTGTGTTTGATGAACGAACTTCCTATCTCCAAAAGGACAATACAACAATAAACTAGTTAAGTTTTCGTATTTAGACAGAAATTGTATTTAGACAGAAATAAGCACCACTGCGTCCTGCGAAATAAATATGACGTTTTTTGTAGAGCTAATCGTATTTTACATTCAAATGCAGGAGTAGTGCGCTGCGCAGTTTTCAGTTTAGTAAATAAATGAGATGAGTGAATGAGAAGTTGATACTTGCCCCATCTACGCTAAGTTGGTATCAACTGCACACTCACATTGAACATCGAACTTTTTTGATCATTTGAATAGAAATATGAACGGCAAAAATAGAGCTGCTGCGCATTTTGTTGTTCAAATCCACGATATGTTTTCAACACAAAAAACCCGGAGCTAAATGTGAGTCTATTATAAATAGTGTGGATTACCTTCGCGGCTCGTCACTCTATTGGCGATGCGAATTTATGTGAAACAGTTGCGGTGTTATAGTGGATAGAGCGGTCGTCTATCAAGCCGTAGGGTGTGGGATCGAGCTCTGTCGACGCATTTCATTTTGTCGTCAGGCGGACACCCTCGGGACGACTTTTTGGTGATAATTGGGCAGTTGGTCACATGTTTTTTGACCGTATTCGTGTGATAGGGCAAAACTGTCCGGTGTACACGCTCCCATCGCATTTCCAGAATGCATTTTCACTAAAATAGAATTTGGGTGCCCTGCTTGGGGGGACCTCCCCAGTCCATTTGGGGGACCTCCCTTTTCACTCATCCTTTTTTAGCGGCGGGGCTGCTGCCCCGCCGCTTCTACGGGTCCTATAGAGCCTTTCTAGAACATATTCTTTAATATTCACATCTTTACGCTATCGCTGCGGCTATGAGTTAAGCCCTGCTGGTAGTCGAATCCCACTCGGCAGACCGTTTCCCTTCCCGCATACTCACCTTGATCTCAGCGGCAATGGCGGCAGTTCTCTCGCGCGCCTCGCTGCGCTGCTCCCGACCGTGCGACTGCAACATGCCACATGTCAACTACGCTATCACCAATCACGAGATAGAAAAAATTGTCGTCGTGGTGCTAGTGAGCTAGTGTTCACATTGCCGTATTGTTCACTTGTTCACTATATTGTTGATTGTACCTAGCACTCAGTTCACATTTTAGAATTAGAACACAATTTATTCCATTCTGCTCATCGTCAAACATGTAGTGTGAGCATACTGCTAGTGAAAACCCGTAACAGTAAAAAAAAACTAACTAATTATTATTACAAACACAGCAAAGTATGATGTTGGAAATCTTTGCATTTGTGTAATTTCAGAGAAGCAATAGGGTGTAGCAAATTAGCTTATGAAATTTATCTGCAAAAGACAGAAGAAACGCATGTCCGTGTACACAATGCGTGCACGGTAGCTGGATTTATTAAACGAGACATTATAATTCATAATACCTCTAATACACAGATCTCTAATAGTTCTGATGTTCTGGACTTGGCTAAGAATGCAGAAACCGTGAAATTATCTGTATATTCCTAATTATTTTTTATCCAATGTCAAATCGCTAACACCATAGAAGGAGAGATGGGTAAATCGAAATATCAAATCCGGGAATGGTTGCATGCCTGGTTGAGCGCTTCAAAATGACCAATTTCCTCCATATCGCCAGAATACGGTGCTTAGATAAGGCATCAATGGTCACTTCATAAATTGACGCTATTTGCGAAACACGACACCAACGAGGCATACTACATTCTCTCTCAACTCAATTCATAATGCGGAAATCTGTCAGCAATCACAAACACGAATACAAACTAACACATGCAAAATCACATCATTGGTTTAATTCATCGATCAGATAAAGCGACACGAAACTTTTTTTTTCTAAACTCGAAATATCTTTGCTAACAACACATTGCTGTTGTATTGTTTTTTTGGGATTAATACCTTGTTGAAGTAGCGCTTGTCAGTGTTGGCGGGGTTGTGAGTGGCGCAGTACGAGGCGACCAACAAGAACCTGAATCGAATGCTGCATCACGTGTCTGTCCTGGCTGGCTAATGGCGCGCCCATCGGACAGCAATAAAGAACCATAGTGAATGTGGTAAGATCATGACATGCACACCAAATGCTAGTGCGATTATAAGAACCGATCGAGCATGACCCATGACAACTGCGCTCACCTAGCTGTGATGGGTAGGCGCGTAGTGCACTCATTCTGGTCGCCCTTCACAAAACGCGTCAGAGGGTCCAGATAATTCTGAAAATAAGCTTGTGTAGTGGTGTAGTGTAATATCGCTTTGAGTAAGTTAACATAAAAAAGACTATTAGACTACAGTTTGTTTTTGATGTTTGCAACACACTGAACAATTGTGTTTGCAGCAATAAACCGTTATGGGACTCTTATTATTATTATTATTATCTCGAGCTCAAGAGTCTAAGCGAAAACAACTGTTTTTTCTACTGTAAGTCAATAGCGTGGTGGTGCAGTATGGCTATATTCAAAACTTCCAGGTTTTAAAGACCAGATTAATTATCATGTTTTTGGTTCTTAAAAAAGAGTTAGATTGGGTACAATTTGATAGCGTGACAACTCTTTTTTTAAACCAAATCATTGACCAGCGACTGTGCGAAAAAACGTCGCAAACAACTTAAATTATACTGGGAAATTACACACAAAAAATTGCTCACGGAGGTAAGGATTAAGACGGAACGATTAGAAGTTTTGTTCCTGACTGGTGACATGGTGACTGGATATAATTAAAAAAAAACACGCGGTTAGTTCAAAAAATTAAAATAAACAAATAATTTACAGAACATGTTCAACAGAAGTTGATTAATTTTTATATGATGTGATCTTTAGAAAACGGGATAACGGAAACTAGCTACTTTTCAATTCATAGAACAGGAAGTTTGAGTGAGAGATAATCGGATAACACGTGCAGTAGAAAATCCAGCAATCCAGCTTCAAAAACTTATCGGATTTTTTTTTTGAAAAATGCAATGATGTTAAAAGAGGGTAAAAACACAATCTGATCAAAAAAAATATATGTTTTAAGTCTTATCTACCTTGTCTAAGCTCAAAACTTGTGTTTCGGATACGTATACGTGATACGTATACAGGCACTCATGCACTCGAGTTTTCCAGATTCAGTGCTTTCTTTTCACAACAGCGACAGCGGTCTGCTAGGTTCAGTCCAGAAGATGAACAACGGTTTTAAGATGAATAGAAACGACTCGACCCAAACCCAAACCCAAAATGAAATGATAATTTCATTTTACGTGCAAGTGTAGTATGGCATAGGCTTCCAACTTCCAACAAATACTGTGCGAATTATTGACCCTTCACCACTGTAGTTATAGTGGGCCCCCAAATGAGTTCCACTCTTTTCACGAGACATTAGGGTGGTTAGACAACGATCAGGACACCTTTGAATGATGTTTTCAATTTAACAAAACTTGCGTTGGTTTCCAAGATCGAACCCGAGAACCGCTGCTTGCTAAAAGCGAGAGCGTTACCTCTGCGCCACATGGTCATGTCAGCGCACAATCAAATAAGAGAAATGAGCGGCGAAGAAAACATGCAACGCATTTCAAACAGTATACTGTATGATAACTGTCCACGTAATGTTTTCACCGAAAAATCCTGAGCGAAGTGCGAGCCTATTATGACATACACCTAATAGGAACTGGGACGTGACCGGTAAGAAAAGAGATGCAAAGTGGAAGAATGTGCACTGCATGACGTGTTAAAAATTAAATGAGAGCCAACGAATAACTGAAACCTGAGGACTACCCCGGTATCAAAAAATCATTTGTTATTACACAGCGAACAGCGTACAATATTGTGAATTTCTAAATATAACATAGACCATAACATTCATCACAGTTCCACGATATTCCAAATTATCAAACAGTTTGAAAAAATTTTTGCGTTCGCTGAAACTCAATCAAGCATATCTAGCGTAGTGGTTGCGCTCTCGCTTTGAAAGTAGATGTGTAGTGGATCGCAGGTTCGATTCTAGGTGCTCAAGTTTTGTCAAAATGAAACATCATTCAACCTTTGTGTGCGGCCCCACTCTACATTGCAAGGTGATTTCCTCACTTATATATTTATATTGCGCTGCGTGTGACATACACTAAGAAACTAGAAACACTAAGACTTTTAAAAAAAATTGCGCACGCACCATGGTGTCTCGTATGGCGGCGCGGGCGGACGGCAGCTGGAGCTTGGCGCCGTCGCCGCCCCGCGAGAGGTACTCCTCCCATGCCAGACGGGTCTGTAGAGGAGATGATCAATACCGAGCAATGATTGAAAAAAAAACTGAGTTTGCCCGACTCCAGGATCTCTTTCGCCGCTATCGCCGCTCTGGCGAAACTCTTGCCAAGCAAGCAAAGCTGGAATGAGAAAAAGGCCGCAGACAGTTTTTCGAGTGAACTGCTCCCTACTACAGAAAGTGAAGTGATCAGGCAATGTTTTGGACAGCAAAAAACAAGCAAATCGTGAAATCCTATAAATGCCAGTGATATGGATATGCTCGTTGGTCAGAAACAACTCGACACAAACCAGAGTCGTAAACGTTAATTTCATTGGACATCGTGCAAATGTAGCATGACATGAGTTTCTTATTGGTGCCGGTTACTGTGCCCCGTAGTCAGACCACGCACCATCTCTCCTAACAGGTGAGGGTTGACGCAGTGCAGGTGGGCAGTGTCGACCACGAACCGGGCGAACTGGTCGAACGCCGGCGGGCGGGAGGGCGAGAGAGAAGAGATGATACAGCGGATCACGTCGTCTGAACACATGCAAACTATACTCAATACCAAATACCACCATGAAGTGGTCAAGAGCCATTGTGGTATAACTATACAAATACAACTGGGACCTCAAAAAACGGTGCCCGATCAAACTTGTGTGCTTGTGTCCTTTATTTTTGACTGAGGCATAGATATTTAGAAGACATGAAATGTTCCATAAGCAAAAAAATAAATTATCTTCAAAACAGCCTATTCTGAATGGAATGTCAGTACAGATGGACGGATCAATCAAGTTAGTTATAAGTCGCAAACGTTGAAACGTTGCACAATGTCAGACACAATACTGTTAAAACATTGTCAGCAAGAATCAATTATTAAGTTATTTTAAATTAAAATTATTACAATAATTAGTATAAAGCGCCACAATCAAAGTTCAAAGGGACCAAGTTTGATCGGCACCGGGTTTGTTAGGTCCCAGACAAAATTCAGCATATGACGTCATGTGCTGAACAGCTTAACTGAAAATTCAACAAGTGCTGAAGTGCTGAATTTTCCAGGTTTCCACAAACAGACAAAAATCATATTATAATCACAAAGTGACCATTAATAGTGTCCCGTTTCAACCTTGCTAAACAACAAAAAAGTCAGATACTCTTAGATAAAATCACGAGAGATGAACATGATGGACAAAGGTTTAGGAAATTGACACACACTATGGCAAACATCTAATCAAAGCAGTGCAATGCAGACTCGCTCACAACCCACCCTTGCTGAGCATGTCCTTCTCGAGTTGGACGGGCGGCGGGGAGGAGACGCACTCAGTGAACGAGGAAGCAATGTGCGACCAGCCACGCTCGTCCACCGTCAGCCAGCGGAGGCAGGGCGAGGAGAGCTGGATGTATGCTGACGATATTACGTTACACTCGATTATAGAGGCGATGCGGGTGGAAAGGTAAACTCGAAATTCGAATACACTGTTTCTTTTACAAATCGTCGTAACGACATTGCCTATCGCTACGCACAACCAAAGAATGTGTGTACAGTACGGACATACACTATCAACGCAACAATGAAAAAAGAATAGAGAAGCTAAACTGACCTGCTTGGGTATGGCGAGGAGTGTGGAGAGGGCGGTGGCGGGTAGGCGGGCGAGCGAGGAGGCGCACTCCAACACAACCACGATGGAAGAGCCAGAGTGGAGACGAGCAGACAGGTCGTCCAGCGACTCCACCAGGTCTGCCGGACAGTCGCTGCGCATCCTGTAGGAGGGGTGAGAGGGAGGAAGGGGGGACGAAGAGAGGGGGGAGAGGGAGGGGAGGGGAGGGGGATAGGGAGAGGAAAGGAGAGAGGTAGAGATAGAAGCGGAGAGGAGAGAGTCGGGGGGGGGGGGGGGAGACACTGACTTGACTCTGTACTGACTGAGCACCCGATGTTCGTCGATGCACGCGGCAATCGAACGGAGCAGCGCCTTCTGGTTTCCGTCCGCGTACGCGCAATTTACATACAGGAATATCTGCAACGTGTAGATGATAGGATTGAAAGGATAATATCCCCCCCCCCTCATTTCTAAATTCAAAAAAAAAAAACGTTTGCACACTGAAACTGTATAGCAATGTGAATGCTCATCAACTATTAGCGTAACGATCATACCTTTGATGTGGATTGGTTCGCAGAGACTGACAAAATGTTCACTATCTCACTCTCCCCCCCCCCCTCTGCTCACCACTTTGGGTGCGAGTGCCCTCTCGACGCGCCGCACCGACTCGACCACTCCCGCATCGGCCAGGCCGGTGAGGTGCAGGTGGGAGACGGCCCGCGTCTGCACGCGCAGCAACGCCGTCAGCCGACGCTCCACACCCACCAACTGCGTCTCCGGAGCGGCCACCATCCTGAACGATCACAGAAGGAGTTATCTAAACACAAGCAATGTAGTCTTAACAAAGCACCTTCCAAGATGGCAAAAGATGGCTGTTGAAAATCGGTAAAATGCGTTACTTTTAAATCGAAAAATAATTTTCAAATTCAAATATTTTCAAATATTGACCCTGATTTTTGAATTTTCGATATTTTTGAACAATTTTGTTGAATTGTTTTTGGACTTTTGGCGCCAAATGACCAGACAACAAAGGAAATTTGAAAATCGGTCACTTCCGAATTTCTTTTGCTTTTCTGCAAATGTTTTGTCATCTTTTGCCATCTTAGAAGGTGCTAAAAAATGCACGGCATACATTAAAAAAATAGAATAGGCGAGCACCACGTGCGCGGTAAGCTTTTATGATTATGTGGGACTCGTGGGACTAGAACGTATATGCAATATAGCTTACTATACATACAAAATCCTGCATGAGAATATATATTTATATATTTCGCTGTTTTATGCGTTTTGTCTCCTGTTTCGCGCCAAAACTCTATTTCTCTGCGGCCGGTTGAACCGCGTCGCGTCCTCTGTGTCTCTGTGCCGCGTTCGCGGTTTTTTCATCAAGTTATTGCCGACAGCACTCACTACTATCGCTCTTGCATGTTATTGTTTTTACTTTTGTGTTGTTGTTTTGGCTTGTTCCGTGAGGGTTTTATTCTATTGCAGAATGTCCACTGAAGAACCTGCCGCCGTTCCTCCTGTTGAGGAGATGACTGATCCAAAGGAAGAAGCCGCTGCTGCGGAGACAACCGCAACGCCAGCCGTCGTTGCCGAGGAAGCTGCTCCAGCCATGGAGGTGTTTTCTATTAATGGTTCTCATTTACATATTTGTTTGAGACGGTTCCGTCTGTTGCTGCCGATACTAACGGAGACGCAAAAGTCGCCACCGCTGCCAAGTCACAGGAGAAGGTGGACGATGTTGCGAAGGAGAACGCAGGCAAGATACAGGACGCCGCCGAAAACGCGGCCAGCTCTAACCACATCATGATAGGTGAGTACAGTTCATATCTCTACGCTCTATGACGAACTTTTTTCTCTCGTTTATCTAGACGTCGGGTGATGTTCAGGCAACCGCCGCATCCCCATGATCGACACCAACTTCATCAAGCTGCGCGGTGTGCCTTACACGGCCAGCGAGGATATGCTACGCAACTTTCTCGTCGGTGAGTTAGCTTCTCGATTAATTGTTTTAAAACTCATTTTATTTAGGCGTGACTGTGATGGACATCATCTTCGTCAAGTTGCCGGACGGGCGCTGCTCGGGCGAGGCGGTGGTCGAAGTGCAAGACGCCGAGTCGGTCAAAACCGCCGTCAAACTTCATCGAAACGACCTTAACGGACGCTACATCGAGGGTAGGTTGTTTGTAACATCTAATTTAGTATTTAGTATCTCGCAGCACACCGACGCGACGACGCCTTTACTGCATTTCAGTGTTCACTGTTGCATTGAAAGAGAAGCGGGTGCTGACGCGTCGCGGCGTGATCCCTCTCGACAACCGGCTCGTCAAGCTCAAGGGCCTCCCCTTCACCGCCATGCCCGATGAGGTCACTGCCTTCCTCAAAGGTGCGTGTGTTTCTGTTTTCGTTTTTTTTGTGATTGCGATTTTGTCTTTCATATTCATATCACTTTCTTTTAACAATGTTTCAGAACATTAGATATTGCAATAACGGACCTGGTAAATTAGTATGATTACTGTTTGGTCGATGGTTGCGTTGCTGGCGTGTTGCTAGGTGGAGTGTGGCAGGTGTTTGGATGCGTGATGGGTGAAGGTGAACATGAGTTGTTCGTATTATGGAGGATCGAGAAGTGACGGATGTGATTGGAACACGCCAGCAACCAACCATCGTGCTTGGACATTGATGTACTGGTCACTTACTGATTGATGATTGATGAATGTGGCTGTGGTGTGTGGACGTTGGTTGTAGGCGTTGGAGTGGAGGATGTGTTGTTTGTGCGGCGTCCGGATGGGAAGATGTCGGGAGATGCGTTCGTGGTGCTCACTTCGAAGCTCGAGATGGACAAGGCACTCGAGTACAACAAGCAGCACATGGGACAGAGGTTTGCCATGAATGGTTTTTGTTTATTAAGCGGACATGGATTTTTATAAAGTGGGACTTAGTTCGAGTATAGGTTAGCTTTGGGATTCACGTGTGCAATGTAATGGTACCGGAAGCTGGTGGATGGGGCTCATTGGGGGCTGGTCTTATTTCACCCCCCTCCGTTTTCAAGTACTCGATCAGAATCAAAGTGGTTTAGGTACGTGAATGTGATCCGCGGTCGTCCGATGGAGCTGGATCAGGCGTTGGGCCAGGGACTCACGTGTCCCTCTCCCAACGCTCCGCCTCTCGCGCCCTCCCCCGGACGCTTTGGTGGAGGAGGCGGAGGCCCTGGCGTCCCGCCACCTGGACCCGGATTCGCTAGGGGACCTCCGCCTGGCGGACCGCCGCCTCGCTACAACGAGTGAGTTGCTTGGCCGTGTTGAACTTAGAACATGTGGGCGTTTAGTTATGGAGGTAATGACGTGGGACCGATGCGTGGTGGATTTAATGGCGGCGGAGGTCATCGCGCCGAGCCCTATCCGTACCCGTCTCCCCGCGGCGGCGGTGGACCCATGCCGATGCCGATGGCTGGAGGATTCGGAGGTGGCGGAGACGGAGTCAACCCCACTATCGTGAGTCATTCACATGCATTGTCTCTCACCTGCTACGTAAAAACAATGTTCAGGTGTTCATGCGCGGGCTTCCGTTTGACGTGGATGCGCCGCAAGTGCGCCGCTTCTTCCCCGGTCTGCAAATTGTCGACGTCAAGATTGGTCTGAACGAACAGAGCCGTCCGTCGGGAGACGGCTCGGTCGAGTTCACCACGCTGGCAGAGGCTAGGGAGGCGCTCGCACACAACCGCGAGAAAATGGGACCGAGGTGAGCATACATGTCTTTTGTGCTCTTCTATGCCCAATGTTGTTGCAGGTACATTGAGCTGTTCCCGTCGCACCAGATGCCCCCGCAGATGCGTCGTCAGAAGATGCGCTCGATTGGCGGCGGCGGCATGGAGCCGACTGCGCGCATCCCGTCCGGAGCTCCGCCCCCGTCGTCCCTCAATGGTTACGGTGCACAGGGATGGGGAGCGGGAGCGGGAGTTGGAGGAGGCGCCGGCAGTGGCTACCAGGGCTCGTTTGCGTCTCCCGCTCGCAATCCCGCCACGTTTGGACCGGGAGGGGGATACCAGAGCCAGAACGAGTCGCGTGAGTGGCGTGCTGCATAGTCACATGTGTATGATCTCATTTCAGCGTATCCGGCGAACGCCGCTGCGTACTCTCGCGGTGGCGCGGACAATGCGCCGGCGTATTCGAGGGGAGCGGGATACGAGTCGAAGGGCTTCGGACAGAGTCCGCCACAGGGGACGCCCGCGTATGCGAGGGGAGGAGAGCAGTGGAAGCAAGGAGGTTACCAGCAGGGTCAAGGAGCCTACCAGCAGGGAGGATACCATACCCAGCAGAGGTGGTAAAGATAAGAACTAGTGTGACTCTAGTTCGAACAAGTAAACGTATTTTCGTAATCCCTGTTTGTTTATTTTGAATTTTCTGTTTTTTTCCTCCCAGAGAGATCCTCATGAGCGCCGTCGATGTACTGTATTTTGGTTGTAGTTTAATAAGTTTCGTGAATTTTTTGGTAAATCTTGTTATAAAGTTTGGTAAATACATGTTTTGTACGATTGCATGCCATGTAATAGAACTTTTTGGGATGGAAATGATATATTTATGTCATCTGCTTTTTTTTTTAGAAAAAAACGTCTGTCGTCTCTCTCTCTATCTCTCTCTCTTTCTTCTCTCTCTCTCTCTCACTCACTCACTCTCTTTCTCTCTCTCTCTCTCTCTCTCTCTCTCTCTCTCTCTCTCTCTCTCGGGAATGGAATGTGCGCATGCTATAGTCGGATTGGATCCTATATGCCATCCGTGACATTTCACGTGTTGTGCAGTTTTGTGTAACATAACGTGTATGTCTTCAAATATCCAAAACGCTTCAATGAGTAGGAATCAAACCCATGGACAGCTCGCAGCGATTGTGCGTTGGCGGCGCGCACTATTACTGACGCCATTGATCAATAGTCAGGAGATCGAAGAGAGAACCCATCTAGCTCCACTGGCCTCTTCAGTGTACATGTGTACAATGATGAGATGTAACGAGCAAACATATTTTCGAAATGTCCTCTTAGAATGAGCTTCAATGGCGCAGTGGGTTAGCGCGCCGCCAGCGCGCAATCGGTGCGTGCTGCCCTCGGGTTCGATTGATACGCATGGAAGCGTTTTGGATATTTGAAGACCTACACGTTGTGTTGCACAAAACTGCACAACATGAGAAATGTCACGGATGGCATACAGGATCCAATCCTACTAAGATCCAATCCGACTCGGTCTGCCGGACGCAGCGGACTATCAAAATAGGAAACACCTCAAGTTTCTTTGAAATACCGTAATTTTTTTTGAAATCCCGATTTTGCAACTCCGCGTTTTTGGAACTCCGTTAATTATCCAGCCCCGCGCACCTTCCGTGTGCTTCATTGACGCCGGCGAGTCACAACTGCAATTCATTTTGATTACATATACCAGTAAATATGCAGTACGTCATAAATAAAGCACATTGTCAAAATACAACAACGCTGGTGTTTCAACAACATCAGCTCATAGATGATAATTCAACGCTTACGTACCTGTTCACAATGTGACAATGATTCTTGATGGCGATTAGGTAAAGTTTGTCCATGTGAAGCTCCTGGAAAAAAACAAATCAAAACAAATAATGTATTCAAAAAGAACGATAGCGTAATAAACAAGAAAAAAAACACAATTTCGTCGCGGCTTCATCGTTGCGCACCGATGAACTTAGGGCAAAACGACGTTTATTCGATAGCATGATCATGACAAACAACACACAATATTATTCATCATAAATAAACACAACAAAATACAACAAAATAAGGGAAAACGAACGAACATTTGATTTGACAGCGGAACAGCTGATAGCGATACGCAGCGTGAGGTCAGACTGTCAGAGTATAGTCTCCTGGCACTGTGCCATAGTCTCCTAAACCTGTGCCAAGCGACTTTGAAGCCCTGAGGGCGTTTGAGTGAATTTTTTTCAAAGTAAAATTTGTGTACCGTTAAACTTATCGTGAATTTATCTGTCTATTAGGATAAACTATGATTTTTCCGTAAATCTCTGTTTACACGTACTTTAATAACTTCGTGCAGAAACTTTCTAATTTTTCACCTTTGAAGAGAGGCATGCTGTCGCTAGCGAAAATCGGCTCGCTTTTCTTGATATCGCTACTCCAGAATTTTTTACATCATGTCATGAGAATTCTCCAAAATGCATAGCTTACATAGGTGATTCAGTGTTTCTTCAATAACTTCGTTCAAACTCTACCAAAAAATTCAAACTTCGGGAGAGTGAACCTCTTGGTACTACCAACAGATTGTCGGCTCGATATCAGTGATTTTCTTCCCGGAAATGTTCATTTGATCTCAAAACCATCAGGAACCGCCCCATTTCGACGTCATTTCCTCATTGTCTGGTTCGTGTCTGGGTCGATCGAGATAATTGCGTACTGTGAAAATGGGGGATACCCTAAAGTGCAACCAAGGACGGCGGTTCTTTCAATGCTTTGCTAATGCCACTATCGCTTGCTATGCGATAACACTGTATGGAATATCTTGTGTGGCACTGTTGTTGAAGATGATAGTCGATAATTATCTCGGTGGTTTAATGTTATGTTTGTCGGCTCGATAAGCCGACTGGTGTCGCCAACTCTGAGGTCTGAGGTTGTTGATTACCTAATCGGGCTCCTCTCCTCAAGTCATATCCCTTTGGCGTAATACCACTGAACCACCCGCCTAGTAATAGATATAGAAGATAATGAGAAAGATATCATTGTCATAGTATTAGATGCAGCTGTAGTAGATGCAGCGGTGGTTGATGTGGAGGGAGTGGTGGGTCCGGCGATCGCGAGCGCCGCGAGAAGGAGGAACAGATGCATGGTGATCTGCCTGTCCAGTCTGCCAGTCCCAGCCGCGTTCTCATAAGGAAACCATCCCCGGATGGTTCAGCGCGCCAGGGAGCCTGCGCTCGTATACCGCCACACTCGACGCGGACTCTGCTAGGAAGCGAGCGACCTACCTTGAGGCATGTGAGCGACTCTTCTACTCACCTGCAATATTTACTACTTTCCACACTTTGGATGTATTGAAATTGATGCTGCCGACTCACCCGGTGCCAAGCTACTATGAAGAAAGCCGAACAACCAGGAACCATGAAAAGGGAGCGGCAGGGCTACATTCACGGTGGAGGTGGAGAAGAGAAACACCGAAGTCGTCTGCCTCGGCAACAAAGGGACATTTTTTTGTTGTTGAAAGAATAAGTGGTTGAATTTGCAACGCATTCATGTACCCACTGGTTTTGTACTACTCGCCGTGGTGCGTCTTTCGTGTCTGAAGAAGGGCTTCCTGCTCGAGACGGTCGGCAAGGAACCACGGAAGACCTCGAGTGATCTACGAAGTTGTACTCCACGAGCCTCTACGAATATTCTACGAAATCGCGGTGAACATGTGAGTGAGAGAGGTCACGAGAGAGTGTGGCACAAACGCGATATCGCGATATACGTTTGCAGTTGGTGTCGTCGTCGTCGTCGTCGTCGTCGTCGTCTGCCCTCCGCGCCCCTTTTTTCTGATCATTACAATTCACATCAACATGCGTAACAAAGTTTTTTCTTTGTATGTCAGATATTGATCGCACCAATCTCAGTTCAACTGTTCACTTGTACTTGTCTTTTGAGAAGTTCGTCTCCGTCCTGAACTCGTCCGCTCATTGCCTTTCTCTTGGCGCCGTCCTATGCACTTCATGATCTTTTCCGTCCATCGCTCGTCCTATGCCATCGCTGTCTTTCTTGCGAACACCCACTTTCTTCTCTTCGCCTCTCCTTTTTTTCATCAGAAGGATCAGAAGCGCGCGTCTCTCGTCGAATGATGTCTTTTCGTACTCTGTCTTTCGGTTTGAGCCCGAGCGATTTTCACTTTCTAACACAGCTGCAACTTTCTACCGGTTCGTAATTTTTGAATTCCACGTCTCCGAACCGCATAAAATCGACGGTAGGCCAGTGAAAAAGAAAAATCGACGGTAGGCCAGTTTTCTTTTGAGTCATATCGGCGCCCTTCGGAGAAAAAGTGTTGATGTCGGTAGAAGGCACTCCACCCCGCCTGTGCCCGTATTGATATATCCTTTTCGTCGTCGAAAAAAAAAGAAAAAAGTTCCAACATGCGAAAAACTACTGAGAAAACGTTTAGCAATCGGTATATCGGTAATCGATGTTCCGGCTAACCACTGAGCAATGCTCTTCTGTTCTTTGTTTCTTATTGACAACATCAATTAGAATAAATGAAAAATGAAACATGTATTCTTCATTCTAGCGACCAAAGTATTGATACCAGTTATGTTTTAGTGACACTGTAACTGTAAGTAGAACGATTGACTGAACGGGTGAATTGTCTAATAGTATAAGATGTTTGTAATGAGACTTGGGAATAGGATGATTTTAACCAGCATATTTCCAGGTGTAGAGACCGGAAAACTGAAAAAAAGTTTTTGAGATAGTAGGAGAGAAAGAGAGAAGCAGGAGGGAGACAGGGAGGGAGGGAGAGACAGAAAGTGAAAGAGAAAGAGAGAAAGGGAGGGAGATATGACCTCCTGCTTCTCATCGTTGACAGTATGAGAGACATGTCGCTTCTTCTGTTCCACTGTCGTCTTATTCACATTCTTATTTTCCGGAGGCAGGAATGTGTCACAGGAACCAGTGAGAGACTGCGCCAGATCACAGTCGGAGTCTACAAGAAAAAAGTGAGAGGGGAGAGAGAGGGATGGGAGAGGGAGAGAAAGAGAGAGAGAGAGAGAGAGAGAGAGAGAGAGCGAGAGAGAAAAGAGAGAAAAAGAGAAAGAGAAAAATGAGACTAACAGTCGATGTAAGAGGAGATCGGGGATGTGCGCAAGGCGCTGGATCCGATCGAAGTGACAGTCGACTTGGTTGGAGCAGGAGATGAGGTGATAGAGGACCTGAAAACGGTACTGTATTTTCGAAATAGGCCACCGTGACTTACCGAGTGGAAATACTGGTGAGAGACTCGTACTCGTTGGGAGTGTCCGCAAGATGCATTCTCTCCCTGTCATACAGAGTGATGTAGGGTTTCGGATCAAGCATTTTCTCGCGCCAAACAGACACTTTGTCTACACAAAAATTGTTAGAGAGAGAGAGAGAGAGAGAAAGAGAGAGAGAGAGAAAGAAAGAAAGAAAAAGAGAGAGAGAGAGAGATAGAGAAAGAGAAGAGAGAGAGAGACTAACCAATCTGCTTCTCCTCACTCCTACTCTTCTTTGCACTCCGACTTTTGCCATCCGGACGAACCTCTGCAATGTGAGGCGCGAGACACAGCGAACCGCCGTTCTGGACTACGGTTTATTAGTTATACGGTAGGCTACAGTACCCGGAAGTATCCGTTGGTGGCGACAGAGCGGACAGATGGCTCGTCGTCGATGGAAGAGAGTGATTCGGAGATGCGAGTGACGACTGCGTAGTCGGAAGAAGAAGACGCCTTCTTGGACTTCTTCGAGCGACGCGGCGGAGACAAAGCGTCTGAAAGATATTAAAAAAATCCTAGAACCATAGAAACTCACAAATCTCGCTCTTCTTAACACACGCCTCATCATCCGAATAGGGACTCGCACTCGGCTGGCTGGGATACGGTAGATTACTGTAGGTACAGTACTTCTCTACTGTACCTGTACTTGGTCTCGAGCGGACGCACGTTGACCTTGACGGAGACTTCGAGATCCTCTGTCTCTTGCTTGTCAGCTCCGGCGGCCTGTCTCCTCTCCTCCTTTTGCTTCTTCTCCTCCCTTTCGCGACGGAAACGAGCAGTCTCTTCGACTGCCCAACGGGCTGCCTTCGCGCGAAGAACAGACAAAGGTACTGCAAGGAGAGGGTCAGGGAGAGAGAGAGATAGAGATAGAGATAGAGATAGAGATAGATAGATAGATAGAGAGAGAGAGAGAGAGAGAGAGAGAGAGAGAGAGATAGAGAGACACTACCTTTCCCCGATCGCGCAAACGTATCGTGCGCCATGATTAGATGCCAGCAAAAAAGTTGTATTCAAAGGCACAGTGGCGCTTAGTTTTTGATTTGCATCATTCCTTGACCCATAGACTCAACTTTTGCTGGCCAAAGACCCTCAGAAAGTCAGAAAGATCTCAGAACAGCCGCGCACCCTCAGAACCCCAGAAAGATCCTCATAAAGATTTCAGAACGCGTCCCCACCCTCTGAAAGATCCTCAGAAAGTGCCTTTTTGTATTATACAAAGCGGCTTTTCGATACATAATCGAGTTTGATCTCGCCTTCAACCGCGCATGTCGTTTGTAGTGTTGTTGTAACGCTTACATTTCGTGGACAATGTATGCCGGCTCGATTCTTCCAAACGTGCACTCAGTTTTGCCAAGTTCTCTATGATGATATTCGATAAATCATAATAATGTTTGACGTCCTGTGCCTTCAATGTGATTGTCGTTTAGGCATGTGATTACTATCACAGCGCCTCGTTGGTTCACCGTGCCAGGTTGGTACGATCAAGCTGCGCAAACATACCGGGTCGCCCACCCACACACACTGCATAATCACGCTGCTAAATGTATGCAGAAAAAGAGCTGAACCGGTACAAAAGAGGACGAATGGGGACGAGTTGGCACCGATCAAGATATGCTCGTCCTCCTCTCTCTTCTCGCCGCGGCGGCTGCGCAGGATCTGTGCCAGGGACAGGGCTACTATGTGGGAGGTGGGTGGATATAGAGTGAGTGAGTGAGGGTGAGTGAACAATCACACGCACAGATTGCATCCTGGGAGACACGTGCGCGACGTGTATGTGCCCCTCGGACAATGTACCGGCAGGTGAGAGGGAGAGAGGGAGAGAGAGAGAGAGAGAGAGAGAGAGAGAGAGAGAGAGAGTATTTTCCAGGTACGAAGTGCTACAACAACGGCACTGCCAACGTGTGCTGTTCTCCTCTGACCACTCTCGCTCCGACCACACCTGTCACTACCACTCCCGCTGGTGCGTGTCTGTTTCTCTCTCTCTCTCTCTCTCTCTCTCTCTCTCTCTCTCTTTCTCTCACTCTCTCTTCCATCTCAGGATAATCAAACCTCAACAGGCACGTGCAAGGACAAGTTGAACCCGCAGACTGGCGTCTCCGACTGTCCGAATCTCGTGCGCCTCTGCACCAACCCCACCTACAAGAAGCTGATGGAGGAGCAGTGCCCGAAGACGTGCGGATACTGTGGAGTCACCACGCCCGCCCCCGGTCCCGGCAGTGAGTGATGGAGAAAGAAAGAGAGAGAGAGAGAGAGAGAGAGAGAGAGAGAGAGAGAGAGAGAGAGAGAGAGAGAGTGATAACAAAAAAACAAAAGGAAAAAAAAACACAGAAACATATCAAACTTCGTTTTTTGCAGCTTGCCAGGACAAGATCAACCCGGCTACGGGCGTGTCGGACTGTCCGGCCGACTTCCGTTTGTGTCAGGTGCCCGCATACAAGGAGCTCATGAAAGAGCAGTGTCCCAAGACATGCGGCTACTGCCACTAATAACACACGTCGTAATAAACACGCATTTTACAAATGTTTCGTGAGGGTAACGACGACTGAGAGACAACAACTCGACAACACATTCACATCAAAATCACAGCCGGTGTTTTTTTCACACAGAAAAACTTTATACTGCATAATCTTTGAAACAGGAGGAAAACAATAGTTGGGAGTTGATATCACACACAGTTATTCAACATTCGTGCTCCGTTCTACATTCAATGACGTTGCATTTTGCTTTTGAAATCTGGAAGATGTTATCGAAACAGAGTTTTGTTGTACAACAAACACAACAGCAGTACTGATCTGACCTGGAAAAAATATTGTTTACTTACACGAACTTCACAAAGTTCACATTATACGGTTTACTAACTTTTGAACATTCGAATAACGGTGCTTTTCAAATCCGCAATAAAGTAAATAGCAATAAGTGGATCAAACAACGGGTATATAGAAACCAAAAATATAATAAAGTCCCCAAATGGCTGTGCTTTTCCAAAAATTGGAAGTGCTGTTGAAATTAATATCGGTCCGAAATTGCAGAACGTTGGGATAATGGACTCAAATACGAATTAGTTTTACAAGTTTGCTAAATGTTACCTGCATAATAAGAGCACGAAACAAGGACACTTGTGTGCGACGGAAAGCTGCACTGAGCGCGCCATGATGGAAACGTTTCAGGATTTGAACACAACTGAATATGATGACAAACAACGGAATACACTGAAAGATAACATTAAGAAAGTCAGTTTGTGTTCGTGAGCTTACAAAATGAATTAAGAAAATAGCATATCCAACGACACCGTGAAGTTTCCAGGTGTTGTTCTGAGAAGATTTAGAACTATCTCGAAAACACTCGCAAGTTGGATAGAATTCACAACTCTGTAGATAAATCCGAGAACGTTAGCAGTAGAGATACAAACTCCATGTTCGTTTTGGTGATTAAACTATATATGAACATTACACACTTGCACAAACAACTATAGTTGATCTGATCAGTCACCTCATCAATACCATCTTGATCCGATGCTCCAAGATAAACACCATATGTGAAGAAAACCACAAAATACACGGCTATCGTGAAATGTACACGCGGATATCGATTCAGAGTCGGAAGAAAGTAAGGTCTTAACTTTAATTGTTTATACACGTAGTTAAGTTGTATCGTACCTGCAGATTGCGACATATCGATAAACAAATTGAAATGTTAAAGATATGAGACAGGCGCTAAAAGAGCCCAGGTATGCAAGTAATAATATCTCTCTGTTAAAACTATCAGGTAGTGGGGAAATGGAATAGATGATATACGAAGTTTTGGTAACAACAACGATCTACAACCAAGACAATAGCGGCAGAGACGAGTTGAAAACAAACCGGTACAGCAATTGCATTGGAAACGGAGTAGAACATGTTCACTATAGTGAAAATTGCAAGTAGATGCCGATATTGTCGAAGAGTGACTTTTGCGTTAGAACGATGTAGCACATATAGAAGGAATGTGTTGGAGAGCAGGGATAAGAGAGAACATGCATATGCAGTGATTATGTATATGTTGTTTGACCACATATTCGCGTAGAATATAGTAGACAGTGTCTGTATCGTTCAGATAACAACACTTTAAATGATTTTTTTTTACGTTTTTGTGAGAACCAAGTCCCAGAAGACTCGACAGTAGTGCAACTTCAAATTCTATAGAAAAGTAAAACAGTGTTTGTTATGTTCTGACAACACTTCAAACTGAATTTTGGGTAAATTCTGCAAAAAAAACGTTGGTTACGATATTGAACTTTTGAGAAATTTTTTCAAGGAGTGGCAGTTTAAAATATATAGATTAAATGTTACGTTTCACAGATCAAACGCAAGAAACTTGGATGTCATTTATACGTTATGACATTCACTTAGCATTAAAACGTTTATAAACATTTTCGACTTTTGTTCAAAGTTTTCTCCAGTTCTCCTGGAATACTTTCTGCACGCAAGCACGTCGCATATACACTGACACATGTTTTATGAAATCAATGTTCAAGAGCATCGAGATCATTTTTCGCTTCGTTACAGTTCAAATTGTCCTGCTTGCACGCGAACGGTGAAATGTCATTCATGGCGCGCATAGTGCAAGGAAAATAGTTCGAAAATTTCACATTTTACAACTTTGTTTATGTTTATTACATGAGCTTGTTTCACTTTCCAGGTTCCTAAAAAATCTTACTCTAGTCTTACAGAAAATGGATGTTTGTAACTTTCACAGTAGGTAGTATGAATTTTTTTTTTAGTCTATGGTTTGTAGAATCATGACTTTCGGTCTAAAGAGAAGACGACGTGCACAACTTAAAGTACGAGGCGAACAATGTTTTAATAGTGTAAGGATAACAACCAATCATGTCCCCTGTGCCTTGCCCCCTGTGCCTTGCGTATGAGGTACGCCTGCCCTTCACTAAATCGTATCTATTTGAATGTCATTTCGGCGAAATGATAGAATCTACACGAATTAGAGCTCAAGTACAGCTTGGAGTTTTCGGTATGCTCATCTGTATACTGTATGACTAGAAGGCATTCGTGAAAAGACGGACGGCAGATGCTCAGTGGATACTGTATGACTAGAAGACTGTATGACTAGAAGGCATTCGTGGGGTCTTCCCTCGACCCCTATACTGTATGACTAGAAGGCATTCGTGAAAAGACGGACGGCAGATGCTCAGGGTGCCCTCGCGCATCAGTTCCCCTCCTTAAAGTATAGGGTATTCCCCTCGTTCACGGCACGCTTGTTCGCTCGCCGCATGATTTCCAGACATAATTTCATCTCATTTTGGTCGCGCTATCGGTCCGCACGGGATCATTCGACCGCGCAATTCGCGCGCTTGCCGGTCTGATTTTAGGGAAATGAGGGTCGTTTGCAAGTCAAATGAAGCAGATCGGAGCACTTTCCGGAGTTAAAGTCCGACTAAACACAGATTCATGAGCTCTATTGCGAACCGATCTTGCATTCACTCTCGCTGTCTACACTCTGACCCATACCAAACGATCGATATTGCGTTTGTCGAGCGAGTCTTTTTAACTCAAAGAACGAAACCAACAAAAACAAAACAATTCAACACAAACATGACAATTGAAATGTTTATCATAAGAAGAATGACACATCATGTAATTAAATGTTTTATCAGAACAATATTACGGGGAGTTTTTTTGTGTTGGCGAAGCTTTCTGGGTGGATCGGGAACAGGAACGGGCACTTCCAGCCTCAGGCGTGGCGATAGGAGGAAGGAAGTGCACATGGTAGGAGCTGCTCCGGAAGGAGCTACACTACTATGGGAAGGAGTTGCACTTGAACTATTTTAGCAATGTCGAAACATATCATAAGTATGCATATATTATCTCTATGATGTATTTTGTATGTTCACAATATCATATACAAGGAAGTTTTAATACTACAGCCTTCTAGAAATGCATAGTGAGATATAGATCTTATGCCAGTAGACACAAGCATGTAGGCGCGGAAACAGTACATTGATTAGCCTACATGAGTAGTGCGAGGTGTCTTTGGCATGTATTACAATATCATCAATTGTATGATCGTTGTTAGTACCACAAAAGTGCATCAATCCTTGGTATGAGCTAAACATCAGATCACTAGTGAGTGCAGATCTCCGGCTGGTACAGTTTCATGCTACTCTATTCGATCCAATACGGTCGAAAACACCCTTCTGTGTCAAACACTGTGCAAAAATGCAATTCTTTTACTAAACTGGTCAATGTGCAACTCCTTCCTCATGCGGTGCAACTCCTGCATGAGCAGCTCCTTCCTAGGCCAGCAGCTCCTTCCATGTGCACTTCCTTCCTACTATCGGCGTGGCACAGCTGCCACTCCGGGAGCAGCTCCGAGAAGCTGAAAACGTATGTACTGCATAAAAAGAGCAGTTAGGAAACAAGCTATCATACCTGGGCAATCGGCAACTACGACAACAGAACATCAGTATCGTACCTTCTCACGCTTGACGCTGCTCCTGGGGCGCGACGAGGACGAACTCGCAGTTGATGCCCTGCACCAGGCACGGCGCTTATCTAAATCACAAAACGGAGGTTGTGCAATATGTATAACAACATGTATCCAGCCATACAAAAACATAACAAACAAAGTATATCATGTTAAAAACAAAACTCACGTTGCTCTTCATGCGGAGGACGAGTTGGCCGACGCAGCCCCGCGCACCTTCCGTGTGCTTCATTGACGCCGGCGAGTCACAACTGCAATTCATTTTGATTACATATACCAGTAAATATGCAGTACGTCATAAATAAAGCACATTGTCAAAATACAACAACGCTGGTGTTTCAACAACATCAGCTCATAGATGATAATTCAACGCTTACGTACCTGTTCACAATGTGGCAATGATTCTTGATGGCGATTAGGTAAAGTTTGTCCATGTGAAGCTCCTGGAAAAAAACAAATCAAAACAAATAATGTATTCAAAAAGAACGATAGCGTAATAAACAAGAAAAAAAACACAATTTCGTCGCGGCTTCATCGTTGCGCACCGATGAACTTAGGGCAAAACGACGTTTATTCGATAGCATGATCATGACAAACAACACACAATATTATTCATCATAAATAAACACAACAAAATACAACAAAATAAGGGAAAACGAACGAACATTTGATTTGACAGCGGAACAGCTGATAGCGATACGCAGCGTGAGGTCAGACGGTCAGAGTATAGTCTCCTGGCACTGTGCCATAGTCTCCTAAACCTGTGCCAAGCGACTTTGAAGCCCTGAGGGCGTTTGAGTGAATTTTTTTCAAAGTAAAATTTGTGTACCGTTAAATTTAAAAAATTTAAAAGAATTTATCTGTCTATTAGGATAAACTATGATTTTTCCGTAAATCTCTGTTTACACGTACTTTAATAACTTCGTGCAGAAACTTTCTAATTTTTCACCTTTGAAGAGAGGCATGCTGTCGCTAGCGAAAATCGGCTCGCTTTTCTTGATATCGCTACTCCAGAATTTTTTACATCATGTCATGAGAATTCTCCAAAATGCATAGCTTACATAGGTGATTCAGTGTTTCTTCAATAACTTTGTTCAAACTCTACCAAAAAACTCAAACTTCGGGAGAGTGAACCTCTTGGTACTACCAACAGATTGTCGGCTCGATATCAGTGATTTTCTTCCCGGAAATGTTCATTTGATCTCAAAACCATCAGGAACCGCCCCATTTCGACGTCATTTCCTCATTGTCTGGTTCGTGTCTGGGTCGATCGAGATAATTGCGTACTGTGAAAATGGGGGATACCCTAAAGTGCAACCAAGGACGGCGGTTCTTTCAATGCTTTGCTAATGCCACTATCGCTTGCTATGCGATAACACTGTATGGAATATCTTGTGTGGCACTGTTGTTGAAGATGATAGTCGATAATTATCTCGGTGGTTTAATGTTATGTTTGTCGGCTCGATAAGCCGACTGGTGTCGCCAACTCTGAGGTCTGAGGTTGTTGATTACCTAATCGGGCTCCTCTCCTCAAGTCATATCCCTTTGGCGTAATACCACTGAACCACCCGCCTAGTAATAGATATAGAAGATAATGAGAAATATATCATTGTCATAGTATTAGATGCAGCTGTAGTAGATGCAGCGGTGGTTGATGTGGAGGGAGTGGTGGGTCCGGCGATCGCGAGCGCCGCGAGAAGGAGGAACAGATGCATGGTGATCTGCCTGTCCAGTCTGCCAGTCCCAGCCGCGTTCTCATAAAGAAACCATCCCCGGATGGTTCAGCGCGCCAGGGAGCCTGCGCTCGTATACCGCCACACTCGACGCGGACTCTGCTAGGAAGCGAGCGACCTACCTTGAGGCATGTGAGCGACTCTTCTACTCACCTGCAATATTTACTACTTTCCACACTTTGGATGTATTGATGCTGCCGACTCACCCGGTGCCAAGCTACTATGAAGAAAGCCGAACAACCAGGAACCATGAAAAGGGAGCGGCAGGGCTACATTTACGGTGGAGGTGGAGAAGAGAAACACCGAAGCTGAAGTCGTCTGCATCGGCAACAAAGGGACATTTTTTTTGAAAGATTAAGTGGTTGAAATTGCAACGCATTCATGTACCCCTTGGTTTTGTACTACTCGCCGTGGTGCGTCTGTCGTGTCTGAAGAAGAGTTTCCTGCTCGAGACGGTCGGCAAGGAGCCACGGAAGACCTGGAGTGATCTACGAAGTTGTACTCTACGAGCCTTTACGAATATTCTTCGAAATCGCGGTGAACATGTGAGTGAGAGAGGTCACGAGAAAGTGTGGCACAAACGCGATATCGCGATATACGTTTGCAGTTGGTGTCGTCGTCGTCGTCGTCGTCGTCTGCCCTCCGCGCCCCTCTTTTCTGATATTCTGATCTTTCTGATCACTACAATTCACATGAACATGCGTAACAAAGTTTTCTCTTTTGCCTTTCTCTTGGCGCCGTCCTATGCACTTCATGATCTTTTCCGTCCATCGCTCGTCCTCTGCCATCGCTGTCTTTCTTGCGAACACCCACTTTCTTTTCCTCGCCTCTCCTTTTTTTCATCAGAAGGATCAGAAGCGCGCGTCTCTCGTCGAATGATGTCTTTCGTACTCTGTCTTTCGGCTTGAGCCCGAGCGATTTTCACTTTCTAACTCAGCTGCAACTTTCTACCGGTTCGTAACTTTTGAATTCCACGTCTCCGAACCGCATAAAATCGACGGTAGGCCAGTGAACCTTTCTTTTGAGTCGTATCGGCGCCCTTCGGAGAAAAAGTGTTGATGTCGGTAGAAGGCACTCCACCCCGCTTGTGTCCGTATTGATTATTGATATCTCCTTTGCGTCGTCGAAAAAAGAAAAGAAAAAAGTTTCAACATGCGAAAAACTACTGAGAAAACATCGAGCAATCGGTATATCGGTAATCGATGTTTCGGCTAACCACTGAGCAATGCTCTTCTGTTCTTTGTTTCTTATTTACAACATCAATTAGAATAAATGAAAAATGAAAAATGAAACATGTATTCTTCATTCTAGCGACCGAAGTATTGATACCAGTTATGTTTTAGTGACACAGTAACTGTAAGTAGAACGATTGACTGAACGGGTGAATTGTCTAATAGTACAAGATGTTTGTAATGAGACTTGGAAATAGGATGATTCTAACCAGCATATTTCCAGGTGTAGAGACCGAAAAACTGAAAAAAAAGTTTTGAGATAGTAGGAGAGAAAGAGAGAAGCAGGAGACAGGGAGGGAGGGAGAGACAGAAAGTAAAAGAGAAAAAGAGAAAGGGAGGGAGATATGACCTCCTGCTTCTCATCGTTGACAGTCTGAGAGACATGTCGCTTCTTCTGTTCCACTGTCTTATTCTCTTTCTTGTTTTCCGGAGGCAGGAATGTGTCACAGGAACCAGTGAGAGACAGCGCCAGATCACAGTCGGAATCTACAAGAAAAAAGTGAGAGGGGAGCGGGGGGGGGGGGAGAGGGAGAGAAAGAGAGAAAGAGAGAAAGAGAGAAAGAGAGAAAGAGAGAAAGAGAGAAAGAGAGAAAGAGAGAAAGAGAGAAAGAGAGAAAGAGAGAAAGAGAGAAAGAGAGAAAGAGAGAAAGAGAGAAAGAGAGAAAGAGAGAAAGAGAGAAAGAGAGAAAGAGAGAAAGAGAGAAAGAGAGAAAGAGAGAAAGAAAGAAAGAGAGAAAGAGAGAAAGAGAGAAAGAGAGAAAGAGAAAGATGAGACTAGCAGTCGATGTAAGAGGAGATCGGGTAGGTGCGCATGGCGCTGGATCCGATCGAAGTGACAGTCGACTTGGTTGGAGCAGGAGATGAGGTGATAGAGGATCTGAAAACGGTACTGTATTTTCGATATGGGCCACCGTGGCTCACCGAGTGGAAATACTGGTGAGAGACTCGTTGGGAGTGTTCGGAAGAAGCATTCTCTCCCTGTCATACAGAGTGATGTAGGGTTTCGGATCAAGCATTTTCTCGCGCCAAACAGACACTTTGTTTACACAAAAATTGTTAGAGAGAGAGAGAGAAAGAGAGAGAGAAAGAGAGAGAGAGAAAGATAGAAAGATAGAGAGAAGAGAGAGAGAGAGAGAGAGAGAGAGAGAGAGAGAGAGAGAGAAAGAGAAGAGAGAGAAACTAACCAATCTGCTTCTCCTCACTCCTACTCTTCTTTGCACTCCGACTTTTGCAATCCGGACGAGCCTCTGCAAAGTGAGGCGCGAGACACAGCGAACCGCCGTTCTGAATTACGGTAAGCGGAAACAGACTAGAGAAGTACCACCAAGACCATACAGCAAGTACACAAGCAGGCACAGTGGTTTATCACAGTGTGAATGCAATCGGGGTTTGGTTCTGGACGTCGAGGGACGTAGAGGGTCGAGGGACGGGCGACGAGGGTCGAGGGGGACTCCGAGGGGAGCAGGGACCCAGAGAAGGCGGTGGCGAGAGAATGCCCAGACGAGGCCATGCGGCCGCTATTTACGTCGTTTGCCAGACATGATAATCACCGAGTTGCGTCCTTTCGCTGGTCAGCATCGTTAGTCGAATGAGTGATATTTGCATGTTCAAATGAGGTCGTTTCGTCGTTCCACGACACTCCCCCCTTTACAAGCGAAAAAGGCAAGTTGTCTACGCTGCGACTGGTGCTCTATTTGAATATGCAAATCCGATATTGTATATATTGCTTGTATGTTTGCGACTATTGGTGAATGGTCGTATTATAATATCGAACATGTTTAGCTCAAAAAGAAAGAGCTTTTGGAAAGAGAAAGGATCGTTTGACTGCCCGATTCGCGAACAGAGTCTACTCGATGGTATCCACCTCTCGGCGGGCAACGAGTCTTTCACGTGCTCTACTAAGGCCGACTTTGCCTAGGCCGTTCAAACACAATAGTGACTCTCTGCTCGGCTCTGTGTGTGGGAACAACACACAGAGTTACAATCGGGAACATCATACCCGGATCTCACTTATTATGGGAAACATGATCAATATGCTGTCCTGTTTAGCGGACAAATACAAGAAAATATCGGATGTTTTCTCAATCGATATGGGGTTTTTTGTTGGATGCATTTTGATTAGCGGAGTCTTTAGCAATCGGATAGTGGTTTGTCTGATGGCACGATAGCGGAACGATTGCTCGATTCGGGTTCTTCATCGGGTTCTTCATCTGCATCCTGCACGTCTTGTCCATGTGGTCCATCCTTCCTACGGGGTTCCTTCTTGTCCATCTATTTCGAGTGCCGGTGTTGAGTCGTGTGATCGAATACGGTGCCGTGAGTGCGAAAGCAGATGCTCTTCGTAAGATAGTGATAGTGACGCGTCTTGGACAGACAATCTGACGAGTTGTGGCCTCTTCCGCAATAACGACAGTTCTCAGGTATCATATGGCAGTTTTTGGCCGAATGAGTGACCGAGTAGCACTTGAGACAGGCAGTGTTCGTCTTCGCTATCTGATAGCGGACTGTCTTCGATGTGATCACATCACACGTTAGAGACGTGTGGTTGGTTGAGCTGCAGAACAGACAAGCGCTCGTGTGGTGCACGCTTCCCCCTTCTCCAACGTTGACGTGGGTCGTGAAAGAGCGGATGGTACCGCTTGTCGTTTGAGGTATCACATGTTGTTCTGTCGCAAGATACTCTTCCATTCGCAAGATGGTGTGCAAATGACCCTGGATTTCTTCGTCAGACGACCAGATCATTCCACTTCCATGTTTCGCCAAGTTCATTTTCGCAACTTTTCGCTGAATGCGCGGTGGGAGAGTGCGAAACAATTCAGAGGTTCTGGGAGGGACGATTGAGCCAGGAATACTGAGTTTACTGAGCTTTGTCATGATGACAATGTCTTCGTATCGCTCACGTAGCTCAGTCACGGTGCACGTATCGTTGAGTGGTCGCATAGCTCTCCCCAACTTCTGCAGATGCAGATTGTACGAGGGAGAATGGAAGAATCGCTCTTTGAGGTATTTCACCGCCTCATCGAGTTGCTCCGCTCGTTTCGGAAGGATTGCCTTGAGACGCGCATCTTCGCACGAATTGATCAGAAGGATAATCTTATCGATTGGATCCATATCGGGATGCTTATACACGAATGGCTCAAAGAGATCCCAGAAGCCGATGAACGACTTTAGGTCCGAGAACTTCGGTAGAACAGATTGGAAATCGATTGATGTCATATCATTATGTTGCCAAGTTTTTTTTATATTCAATAGATATAGGGCGCAGAGGCCAGAAAAATGTGATTCCTCTTAATAGGATTTGTGGTCGCTCAGGACATATGTATATATCAATCGATTATCGATCTATAATATATTCTCTTAGGTTCAACTTTCCCTGATTGCTTGCTCAATGTGCGTTTCACTGCTGGCTTACTGTAGGCTTGGGGTGTCTCTCTGTCTTTTGATTGACCACGGGTTCGTAATCCGAAGTGGTCCGATGCACCATAAGCGGAATCAGACTAGAGAAGTACCACCAAGACCATACAGCAAGTACACAAGCAGGCACAGTGGTTTATCACAGTGTGAATGCAATCGGGGTTTGGTTCTGGACGTCGAGGGACGTAGAGGGTCGAGGGACGGGCGACGAGGGTCGAGGGGGACTCCGAGGGGAGCAGGGGCCCAGAGAAGGCGGTGGCGAGAGAATGCCCAGACGAGGCCATGCGGCCGCTATTTACGTCGTTTGCCAGACATGATAATCACCGAGTTGCGTCCTTTCGCTGGTCAGCATCGTTAGTCGAATGAGTGATATTTGCATGTTCAAATGAGGTCGTTTCGTCGTTCCACGACATACGGTTTATTAGTTCTACGGTAGGCTACAGTACCCGGAAGTATCCGTTGGTGGCGACAGAGCGGACAGATGGCTCGTCGTCGATGGAAGAGAGTGATTCGGAGGTGCGAGTGACGACTGCGTAGTCGGAAGAAGGAGACGCCTTCTTGGACTTCTTCGAGCGACGCGGCGGAGACAAAGCGTCTGAAAGATACTAAAAAATCCTAGAACCATAGAAACTCACAAATCTCGCTCTTCACAACACACGCCTCATCATCCGAATAGGGACTCGCACTCGGCTGGCTGGGATACGGTAGATTACTGTAGGTACAGTACTCTTCTATTGTACCTGTACTTGGTCTCGAGCGGACGCACGTTGACCTTGACGGAGACTTCGAGATCCTCCTTCTCTTGCTTGTCGGCTCCGGCGGCCTGTCTCCTCTCCTCCTTCTGCTTCTTCTCCTCCCTTTCGCGACGGAAACGAGCAGTCTCTTCGATTGCACAACGGACTGCCTTCGCGCGAAGAACAGACAAAGGTACTGCAAGGAGAGGGTCAGTGAGAGAGAGAGATAGAGATAGAGATAGAGATAGATAGATAGAGAGAGAGAGAGAGAGAGAGAGAGAGAGAGAGAGATAGAGAGACACTACCTTTCCCCGATCGCGCAAACGTATCGTGCGCCATGATTAGATGCCAGCAAAAAAGTTGTATTCAAAGGCACAGTGGCGCTTAGTTTTTGATTTGCATCATTCCTTGACCCATAGACTCAACTTTTGCTGGCCAAAGACCCTCAGAAAGTCAGAAAGATCTCAGAACAGCCGCGCACCCTCAGAACCCCAGAAAGATCCTCATAAAGATTTCAGAACGCGTCCCCACCCTCTGAAAGATCCTCAGAAAGTGCCTTTTTGTATTATACAAAGCGGCTTTTCGATACATAATCGAGTTTGATCTCGCCTTCAACCGCGCATGTCGTTTGTAGTGTTGTTGTAACGCTTACATTTCGTGGACAATGTATGCCGGCTCGATTCTTCCAAACGTGCACTCAGTTTTGCCAAGTTCTCTATGATGATATTCGATAAATCATAATAATGTTTGACGTCCTGTGCCTTCAATGTGATTGTCGTTTAGGCATGTGATTACTATCACAGCGCCTCGTTGGTTCACCGTGCCAGGTTGGTACGATCAAGCTGCGCAAACATACCGGGTCGCCCACCCACACACACTGCATAATCACGCTGCTAAATGTATGCAGAAAAAGAGCTGAACCGGTACAAAAGAGGACGAATGGGGACGAGTTGGCACCGATCAAGATATGCTCGTCCTCCTCTCTCTTCTCGCCGCGGCGGCTGCGCAGGATCTGTGCCAGGGACAGGGCTACTATGTGGGAGGTGGGTGGATATAGAGTGAGTGAGTGAGGGTGAGTGAACAATCACACGCACAGATTGCATCCTGGGAGACACGTGCGCGACGTGTATGTGCCCCTCGGACAATGTACCGGCAGGTGAGAGGGAGAGAGAGAGGGAGAGAGAGAGAGAGAGAGAGAGAGAGAGAGAGAGAGTATTTTCCAGATACGAAGTGCTACAACAACGGCACTGCCAACGTGTGCTGTTCTCCTCTGACCACTCTCGCTCCGACCACACCTGTCACTACCACTCCCGCTGGTGCGTGTCTCTTTCTCTCTCTCTCTCTCTCTCTCTCTCTCTCTCTTTCTCTCTCTCTCTCTCTCTCTCTTTCTCTCTCTTCCATCTCAGGATAATCAAACCTCAACAGGCACGTGCAAGGACAAGCTGAACCCGCAGACTGGCGTCTCCGACTGCCCGAATCTCGTGCGCCTCTGCACCAACCCCACCTACAAGAAGCTGATGGAGGAGCAGTGCCCGAAGACGTGCGGATACTGTGGAGTCACCACGCCCGCCCCCGGCCCCGGCAGTGAGTGATGGAGAGAGAGAGAGAGAGAGAGAGAGTGATAACAAAAAACAGAAACATATCAAACTTCGTTTTTTGCAGCTTGCCAGGACAAGATCAACCCGGCTACGGGCGTGTCGGACTGTCCGGCCGACTTCCGTTTGTGTCAGGTGCCCGCATACAAGGAGCTCATGAAAGAGCAGTGTCCCAAGACATGCGGCTACTGCCACTAATAACACACGTCGTAATAAACACGCATTTTACAAATGTTTCGTGAGGGTAACGACGACTGAGAGACAACAACTCGACAACACATTCACATCAAAATCACAGCCGGTGTTTTTTTCACACAGAAAAACTTTATACTGCATAATCTTTGAAACAGGAGGAAAACAATAGTTGGGAGTTGATATCACACATAGTTATTCAACATTCGTGCTCCGTTCTACATTCAATGACGTTGCATTTTGCTCTTGGAATCTGGAAGACGTCATCGAAACAGAGTTTTGTTGTACAACAAACACAACAGCAGTACTGATCTGACCTGGAAAAAATATTGTTTACTTACACGAACTTCACAAAATTCACATTTTACGGTTTACTAACTTTGGAACATTCGAATAACGGTGCTTTTCAAATCCGCAATAAAGTAAATGGCAATGAGTGGATCAAACAACGGGTATATAGAAACCAAAAATATAATAAAGTCCCCAAATGGCTGTGCTTTTCCAAAAATTGGAAGTGCTGTTGAAATTAATATCGGTCCGAAATTGCAGAACGTTGGGATAATGGACTCAAATACGAATTAGTTTTACAAGTTTGCTAAATGTTACCTGCATAATAAGAGCACGAAACAAGGACACTTGTGTGCGACGGAAAGCTGCACTGAGCGCGCCATGATGGAAACGCTTCACGATTTGAACACAACTGAATATGATGACAAACAACGGAATACACTGAAAGATAACATTAAGAAAGTCAGTTTGTGTTTGTGAGCTCACAAAATGAATTAAGAAAATAGCATATCCAACGACACCGTGAAGTTTCCAGGTGTTGTTCTGAGAAGATTCAGAACTATTTCGGAAACACTCGCAAGTTAGACAGAACTCACAACTCTGTAGATAAATCCGAGAACGTTAGCAGTAGAGATACAAACTCCATGTTCGTTTTGGTGATTAAACTATATATGAACATTACACACTTGCACAAACAACTATAGTTGATCTGATCAGTCACCTCATCAATACCATCTTGATCCGATGCTCCGAGATAAACACCATATGTGAAGAAAACCACAAAATACACGGCTATCGTGAAATGTACACGCGGATATCGATGCAGAGTCGGAAGAAAGAAAGGTCTTAACTTTAATTGTTTATACACGTAGTTAAGATGTATCGTACCTGCAAATTGCGACATATCGATAAACAAATTGAAATGTTAGAGATATGAGACAGGCGCTAAAAGAGCCCAGGTATGCAAGTAATAATATCTCTCTGTTAAAACTATCAGGTAGTGGGGAAATGGAATAGATAATATACGAAGTTTTGGTAACAACAACGATCTACAACCAAGACAATAGCGGCAGAGACGAGTTGAAAACAAACCGGTACAGCAATTACATTGGAAACGGAGTATAACATGTTCACTATAGTGAAAATTGCAAGTAGATGCCGATATTGTCGAAGAGTGACTTTTGCGTTAGAACGATGTAGCACATATAGAAGGAATGTGTTGGAGAGCAGGGATAAGAGAGAACATGCATATGCAGTGATTATGTATATGTTGTTTGACCACATTTTCGCGTAGAATATAGTAGACAGTGTCTGTATCGTTCAGATAACCACACTTTAAATGATTTTTTTGACGTTTCTGTGAGAACCAAGTCCCAGAAGACTCGACAGTAGTGCGACTTCAAATTCTATAGAAAAGGAAAACAGTGTTTGTTATTTTCTGACAACACTTCAAACTGAATTTTGGATAAACTCTGCAAAAAAAACGATATTGAATTTTTGAGAATTTTTTAAGGAGTGGCAGTTTAAAAAATATAAATTCAATGTTACGTCCCACAATTCAAACGCAAGCAACTTGGATGTCATCTATACGTTATGACATTCTTTTAGCATTATAACGGTCATAAACATTTTAGACTTTTGTTCAAAGTTTTCTCCAGTTCTCCTGGAATACTTTCTGCACGCAAGCACGTTGCATATACACTGACACATGTTTTATAAAATCAATGTTCAAGAGCATCGAGATCATTTCTTGCTTCGAACTTCGATACAGTTTAATTTGTCCTGCTTGCACGCGAACGGTGAATAGTCATTCATGGCGCGCATAGTGCAAGGAAAATAGTTCGAAAATTTCACATTTCACAACTTTGTTTGTTTATTACATGAGCTTGTTTCACATTTCCGGTTCCTAAAGAAATAATCTTACTCTAGTCTTACAGAAAATGGATGTTTGTAACTTTCACAGTAGGTAGTATAAATATTTTTATAATTTGTAGAATCATGACTTCTGGTCTAAAGAGAAGACGACGTGCACAACTCAAAGTACGAGGCAAACATTGTTTTCGTAGTGTAAGGACAACAACCAATCATGTCCCCTGTGCCTTGCCCCTTGTGCCTAGCGTATGAGGTACGCCTGCCCTTCACTAAATCGTGTCTATTTGAATGTCATTTCGGCGAAATGATAGAATCTACACGTATTAGAGCTCAAGTACAGCTTGAAGTTTTCGGTATGCTCATCTGTATACTGTATGAATAGATAGCATTTGTGAAAAGACGGACGGCAGATGCTCAGTGGATAAAAAGGAACAGTTTCACATGGAAATAATCTTTGCGTATAAACCAGATTGCTAAAAAAAATCAAAAAATCATAATAAATCATGCTTCGAAATTCAATTGCACATATGAAAAACGAGCCGCAAAATTTTGATTTTGTAGTGAGAAATACCGAGGTCATTATGATCGAACACCAACTATGTATCTGTTCGGTGTTTGTGAATATAATATTCAAATCATTCAAAATAAAAATAAGTGCCATGATCAAATTTGAGATCATAATCAATTAATTATCAACAAACGAGAGGGCATCTCCAACAGAAAAGACAGGCCGTGGTGGGCTTCAACACACCTATCAACAATCAACAGGAAATTTTTTATTACACTCGAAACGAATCGGAAAAAAAAGTACGTGGAAAGTATGCAATCAATTTGCAATAAAACAACACAAACTGTGGTACCCCACGTGAAAAACCCCGATGTGTTATTTGACCGAAAATCAAAAACACAAATATGGTTTTGTAACTGGGCATAACATTCAGACCAAATTCAGCAAACACTTGCTGCACTTAATACCGTTTTTATTTAGTGACATGTAATCACTGTCAAATGCAGTACGTTGGTGAAAAAACTACGTCTGTGAAAAAAAAAAACTAATGTCTGCACATCGTCACACTTAAAAAAAAGATTGTTAAAAGGTGTTTCACCCTCTCTTCTAGGTGATCTGTCTCCTATCCTTAATCGATAATTGACAGCTAATTTGGCATATGTTTGTCCTGTCGTTGTTCTCTCTGTGTTTCCGCCTCTCCTTATCATCTTATCATCGCCGCCACATGTGACATCCTACAACACGACCTTCCGTCACCATCGGGCCGTATTTCGGACCACCTCACCACTCGGCCAATTAGGCCCAAACCAACTGACCCAATTGAGGTCTAGACCTCCGTGTCACACTCGGTACGAACTTCGGGGGTAGACATTGGAGCATGTGAGGTATGTAGTTGGGGATGGGTGGAGTGGTGACGCCGGTTCGCTCTGCATTGCACTGGGCGTCTTTCTCGATGCGCACGGACTCACAGGGGAGTGTTGCTGGTCGCACCGCAGAAGCCACATGTGCGCGGACACTGCTCACGCATCACACCAGAGTGGAGCGCGTTCGAGCAGAGCCCCGCTCGCTGCGGACAGTCCGACACTTGAGTCTCCGGGTTCAACAGGTCCACGCTGGAAGCTTTCGTGCTGTAGATGGGGAAGAGCAAATGAACAGTAGTTCGTAGTGAAGTGGTAACTACTCTCACATAGTGTTTCATAGTGTGTGCTACTTGTTGGAGATAAACAAATGTCCTTATTCTGATTCTGAACTACCTGTAGCCGGTGCTTGGTAGCTGAATGTCATCGGGCACTGCACGCGCATGACGTCATAGTCGATGGGATCTCGGCAGAGGGCGGCTCTCGCTGGACAGTCGGAGGTGTGAGTAGTCGGGTTGAGCAGATCGCGGCACACAATTTTCGAGAAGGGTTCTTTCTTGTTTTTCCTCAAGAGCCAGACATTGTTACTAATAAATCAAACGCATATCGGAAAATCGGATATTTCTTTACTGTCAAACTTAAATATATCCAGTGGATGAGTGGATGTAGATGCAATAGACTGGTTTGATCTGTCGGCACGACTCGGAAGCCCTTCCTGAACTCCTGAACACGAACATGTCTTGTCTCATCTTTTTCCTCTCTTTTTCAAAACGATGTATGGTACAACAACAACAAAAAAACACACACAGTGTTTTCTTTAAAACACTTCACTGATACCTATAACTATACTGAGAAACACATAGTTCTGAAATTACTTTCAACTCAGGTCATGAATGATACGCATGTGGAGAGTGAGTACAGCTTTGCCACGCAATGTCCAGAAGCGTGGATAGCAGACGGCGCGCTTTTGGCGCCAAACTTCACGCATGCTTCGCGTTCAAGCTGCGGTCAGTCTCTTCGGAATCGATTCCGAAGTGTATCGAAAGAGTCGCAAGACTTTCCAAAATATTCGGTAGTGTTCAGAAGTATTCCAAAGGCAATTCACGGAGTGTTCTGAAAGCGATTCGCAAGGCGATTCCGTCTTTCGCAGGCATTTGGGAGTGTTTCGAAGAGACTGACCGCAATTTCACGCATGTGGAGAAATATCGGAATATCGGAGAGTGAGCGACAACGCTGCTGAGTGCGCAACTCACCCATACTGATGCCCTGTCTTCCACAGAACCCGCACGTCTTCGGGCACTGTACTCGCATCACATCGTAGTACACGGGGTCAGTGCACAGGGCAGTCCGAGCGGGACAGTCAGAGACCCCAGTCTCCGGCTTCAACAGGTCGTGCGAGTGTCTGCAACAAAGTAGATCTCAAAACTCTATCACTAAAAGACTGTATACGATACTATGAGCACGTGTACATGTACAACATACTCTCACACTACAGTATACTCACTTGACGCGGACGCGACAGCAGCGGTGTCAGAGAAGCCGCGCGTGAGTGGACACTGCTCTCTCATGAGCTCATAGTAGGCGAGGTTCGAGCAGAGCGACCTGAGCTGCGGCAGTCCGAGACCAGAGTGGACGGGTTCACGCGGTCCGCGCACGTTGAAATGATGCTCAGTCTGGTCGAACATCATTTTCGATTAACGGGTCTGCGGGGGTCTGAGGGTCTGCGAAGCTAGCTGAAAAGTGATCTACACGAAGACGAAGCGTCATGAATCGGAAAAAACTCAACCTGTAGCGATAGGGCCAAGCTTGTCGACGAGATACAGTACAATGATCGAGTTCAATATTGACGCAGCTTTTATCACTTTGAGTATATGATTTAGAATGGCGAAATGAGACTTAAAAGAGCGTTTATACACGGTCTCTTCTTTTATACGCTTGTTCAAGCTACATGTGTCTGCATACATGTGTCGTTTTGTTCGAAGAGATGAAACGGAGATTCCATAGTTAGCTGAACAGTGCGCTGTATTCATATATATCGTTTCATTCGTTTGTCTTTGACCGCACGTTTTCATTTCACATAGTTGCACAACTCATATGCAAACATTGTATGGATGCGTGGCAACCGGACTAAAATTAATTTATACAGACGAAGACAACGCTAGTGACAAAATATAATGATCGAGAAGGAAGAACAGGATAGGACAAGAGGTATCAGTAGAGAAGCTCACAAAATTTCAACAGTTTGGGCAGGTTTTTCACATTAGAATAGACCGGTTCACACGATTTGGAAAGTTTGAAATCATCTTATTCCAAAGTCCACATTAGTCGGTCAGAAAAGGGAACACACTATAGCAACTAGCAACAATATACGGTAGGCATGTTGAGTGACAAGCAAAATGTTTTTAATTCACTTTTTCCCGTTCAAAAATACTCGGAAATCAGACAGTATGCTTATTCATGCCGCCTTCGTCCAAACAAGGTCATTATACGGTACTTTTTACGGGTTATACAGTTTCTATTCCACTAACACACACACACACACACACACACACATATTTAAATATATATATATATATATATTTATATAAGTGTGTGTCCAAACTATAACCACATTCCAACTATTTTTTGTTCGAGGTACAACATTCGATCTCACGAGTCACGACAAACAATTCCCATAAATGGGTATATATATGAAAGTTTCTTTTTTCAATCGTGTAGATAGTTATCACGTTTACGTTCAATAAACATTCTTCAATTTCTGTTTTGAGGTTTTTTTTCCGAATAAACAATATTTTTTTCCATGACTTTTTGAAAAATGTTTTTTTTGGTTTTGTTGTGTCGTATAGTGATGTTTAAGGTACAGTGGCAACTTATTTTCGATTCAGAATATTATTTATAGTCATATTAACGATTTTAGTTGCATTTTTGTAAAAGAACGACGATTCTGCGTTACTTTCAAATCTGCAACTGCCTAAAATGCAAAAAAAAATCAAATTCGAAAATACTTCTAACACGAATGATCCACCACGCAATGTTTTGATACTGCAAAAATTGAGCTCGGACGCATAAGCGCAAACGAAACTCTCTCTGCGCCGTCTTGTGGCACCGAGCTCGCGAGTTCGATTCCCGCTCATGCCCAAGTTTTCGTTTTGCATAAGCAGTTGTGGCAGATTGTGGCAGAAATAAGTTGCCACTGTTCCTTTTAGAGTGCTCACTTATCAACTTGTACGTTTCTCACGTAACGTGAAAAGCAGTTTCCCTTCAACAACAAAAAAATCGCCAAGTGATTGTAAATAACAACACTGTTCTTTTCATGTTCCGTTCCATCCACTGATAAAAAATGACTTTGAGGAGTCAGAACAGACTTGAGGAGTCGAAAAAAAACAGAAGTCAATGTGATCGTCATTCTACACATGATGAATGAGAGCAACACCATGTGTCTATAGTATACTGAACATAACATAACATAGCCGGGAGCGCGGCGCAGTAAATAGAGCGTTCGTCTCTCGATCTCACGGTCGCTGGTTCGATCCCCCCTTGGAGTTACTTAACCGTTCTTGTTAAATTCACCCAGCCTCTGTCTCTGTGGTGTGGCAATTCACTCTCAACCGGCAATTTTTTTTATATATAAACACTCACCATGAAGCTGCAGTTGTAATCTGGCGTTGTTGAGATTTCTCGTTGAACAGTGAATTGCCTTTGTTCGAGAAAAATATTGCGACCATGCACTTGCATAAAAAAGTCATTGCAGCGTAATTTTCCGTATTTCGGAAGACAGACTCAAATCTAGGACTGTATTCCCGCCGAAAGGTGGCAAACCCGAGATTGGGGTCTTGCAGCGAATCTATCTGAGGTTATGGCTGATTTCTAGGCCGCCCATCCTTGGCAGCGCTTTTTTAACCTGGACAGTGTGCTTACTGGCGAAATGCTCGTTACTGTGTTGATCTTGTTTCTGAGGCAGGAGAAACACTCCGAAGCAAAATGTGAGACAAAATACATACATATACAAATGTGGGAGATGTGAGACGTGTTGTAGCGGAAGCGGAGGAGGAACGTCAACATAGACATTGAAATGAGTGACCAATCATCAATTTACGAAATCTATGACTAATAGAAACTATACATTGTATCAATTTCAACACAGTCTGTTTGATGAAACTCTATTTATATTGACACTTAACCGGTTCGAATAAAGTTCTGACGTTAATTGTTAGACAAATGACGAATACATTATAAAATATTTCTGCGGAATGATGACACTCTCTGAAATTGCAACACTGGGAGCGTTGAAAAAACTGCTTTCAAAGATAGATTTACCCGAGTTTGATCCCCCACCATCGTTTCTTTGTATGCGTTAATATTATGTTCTATAGTAAGGTCTAGTATTGTTCTTTTATGTGTGTGTATGTTCTCTTCTCCCCCATTCCCCATGTTTCATCAAACAGCAATGTTGTAACTCTATGTATCCGGTAGGAGCTCCCCATAAGTAGCTAGACAGATAGCCTAGGGCCTAGGGTCAGCTAAATATTTGCCACGCTGTACATTTCCTGTTATGTTACTTTGTCTCTATAATCTTTTGGCAAATACAGATTTTTATATTTCTCATTCTCACTTCCGACCAAAAAGGGCGAGATCAGATTATGCCGGCCGGCTGGCGCCAACGCGCAGAAGTAATGCGAGAGAGAAAAGCAACAGAGACTCGATCAGCTGATCAGCTGTTAGGGTTATGCAATCCATTGTTAAAGTCTTATTGAATGTTTTATGAAAACTTCATGTGATAATCTGCAGATTTCGGTTAAAGTAGAATTTTTAACACACACAAAAAAATTAAAAACACCTACTTATATCATTAAAAAATGACCCTCCATCTTGTTTTTCGTGGACAGTGGGTGCACAGTGGGTGCTCAGTTTTTGACTTTGTTTCATTGCTCACCCATGAAAACACAAAACAATTCGAGAAATCGCGAAAGAACGGCGTTTCCGCGTTACCTACACGCTCACCAAAATTTGCACATGCGAAGTTTGGTAAAGCGAATATGAACTTCGCGCCGAAATGAATTTTCGGAAAGTTGAGCTCTGTGCGCATCTCGTCGATATGAGTTCAACAGCGCATGTCGTTGTAGTGTTGTGGTAACTAACACGTCTCACGGACCATGCTCTGTCGGTTCGATTCCCGCTACGTGCAATCAGTTTTGCCAAGTTCTCGATAGCGAATTTCGATGAACCTTGATAATTCTAAACGCCTCTGTGCCACCTTGTACTTTACAATGAACGTTTCGTGACGCACATACACAGGGGAAATTAAAGGTCTGATAAGATAAGTAGAGTAAAGATAATTACACGTACACGTTCAGTGAGTTCTTCTTTCTCGAAAGCCAGTTTCTGCTCAGAACGTATGTGTTTTTTTCTCGATTCATTTTTTTTTCTTGCTTGACCTCTGCCAGCACTGATCATTCATTTTTTGCGAGCACGCGTTTTTACCATTGTAAAATGGTCCCGCATGGAAAGGCTATTGCAGACACAACAATTCTGAATCTGTGTTCGACTGATCCAGCCGTAGGCGTAGTGATCGTATTCTTCGGTTATCGTATAAACAGCATCTGAACTCAACCTATGAAAAACACCCAGTGACCTACTTCTGATGATTTTCATCTTTCTGCGCTCTCTACTTTTTGCGTACTATCTCGCACTCTTGCGCCTGTGCTGTTGGTGAATGGCCAATGAGCGGGCGGAGAAAATCGAATCAACCTCTGTTTCTTTAAAAGAGGCATCCGAGGAATATGCCAATCAGCGCATAGAGCCGCGCCACAGTGTAGTTCTGGCGCATTTCTTCGCGAGACTAACTTTAGCATTTCTTATTGTTTTTTTGGTTGACGGTTGATAGGCGCAGAAAAGCAACAAAAGTAAGAAAGAATGTGCGTGCCCCGCGCAGTTTTTATTTATTTTGTGCCAGCTTGACATACATTTTGATGATTTTGATCAACAAAAAGGCGCGAACTTGTCTCGTGGAGACAAACTCGAGCCTCTGCGATTTCGCCTGCTCAGCTGACTTGGGGCGGTCTTACTGCACTGGCAGAATGCCGAAATCTAACGCCCAAACTGACAATCAGTAGTTTGTAGTTATCGTAAACACAGTAAAAAATAATATAATTATCATGATATTGTCAGGTAGAATTACATTATATTAGTTTTGTAGAAAGGTTTTAATCACGATTTACTGTAAACAATGATTAATAGTTGTGTTTCCCATGAAGTGTTTCTTTAAGAGACTTTTTGTAATTGTATTTGTATCATGTATTGGTCGTTTTGATCGCTTGAAGTCTCATTCTCATATACAGAATTGAGACTGTAGCTTTGCGGAAGTTTTTCTCCAACTTATAATACGAGTCTTTTGTACGTGTATCACGTTTCTATGTTTTTGAATGTTCGAATTGTCTAATATGATATCTAAAGTTAAAACGTAGTTTTGCGGAAAACATAAAGCGATTTATAAAAAGAGCTTATTAACAAGCATCATGAACTTGTGTTTTTGATTGTTTGGAGTGGCTATAATAAACTATAAAGTTGACAATAAAAATTCTCAAAAAACTAATTCGCTCTATAAAAAAATAGCTGTTTTGCACCTGTCTCCGGCGCGCTGTCGCGCGCCTTCACAATGAAAATACGAAAATAGAACTTTTTTAGCAATAGTTTATTTTGAATACTTATTCCTATAACTTCTTTCTTTTCTTACTGGCTTTCTTTTACTTTTTCTTTTTTGGTTAATTTCTCACTTTTTAAAATTTGTTTTACTAAATAGCTTCCTTAACCCCACCCCCCCCCCCCCTCTCTCTCTCTCTCTCTCTCTCTCCCTCTATCACGTTTTTGTTGCGGTAACAACAACTTTCTAAATACATTATTGTTCTTTCTTCTGTTTACTGTCACATCTCCGCTGCAGTGACAGTATCTTTCTAGAGACAGAACTATGTCTTCTTTTGTCTACTGTCAAGTCTTTGACAGTTTTTTTTATGGACAACACTATGTTTTTATCTGTATTTTTTCATGTCTTCACTGCAGCTTTCAAAAGATTCACATATTTTTTCTATGCTGTTTCCAATCATACAAAAAAATGCCAGTTACAAATATTGCACAATGCTGCTTCACAATGAACTCCAATGTCGCCAAAGCTCACCCGTGTTCTGAAGAAGCTAGATATAAATGTTTTATCATTGAAGTTCACCAAAAATCAATCACACTGCAGTATGACCTGTGATGCTTACCTAACCAAACTTTTTTGGCTATTAGGAAATCGCACCACGCACCACCACACCACCACACCACCGCACCACTACACCACCGCACCACCGCACCACATTTTATCGCACCACCGCACCATCGCACCACATTTAACCGCACCACCACACCATCGCACCACATGTTATCGCACTACCGCACCATCGCACCACCACTTAAGTTATCGCACCACTTGCTAAAAATTATGTATTTCATGTATATTTTTTCGTCATGCCGGATGCCGTTTCGTGCCGCATATACGTTTAAGTACCACAACATCACTATCAGTTAGTCTTTAGTCATACATTTGCAAACCTAGTTTTTTTACATGCATGCCCAGGCGTGAGATGAGTCCTTTTCGTTGAACCCTCGTTATATCCCTTCTCGAACAGACAAACTATCACTTATCTAGCAGTCTGCCCTGTAACTGACTGTTCTGTCAATGTCAGTAATGGATGCAGAGATCAAACCATCACTTGCTAGATGAGACATGTAGCAGTCTGTGAGCAAACCTCGCGCACGTCAGCAACTGCTACCTACACCTATAGCGAAGATTTGAAAAAGAAGAAAAATTGTCTGTAAACGCTGAATGTGATAATGCGAATACCAATCAACACGACACGTCACCATCACCAAATAGCTTACTATGCAAATAGAAGTCTAGCGATTATCAGATATGACACCATTATTTTTTTCAAGCAACTTCAACTATATTACTTTTGAAAACGAGTATAGTTCTATGCTCGCAATAAGTTGCGCGCGGTGGGGTAGATCAGAGGAAGACGGAGAGTCAGCTCCGGCTGGCGCGCCCTCACCGCGCCGGCTGGCGCGCCCTCACCATGTTTTGCGCTTTCTGTGAAGAAGTTCAAGTTCGCGTGAGACTGCTGCGACTGTTTCTTCAAATAGAATTCACAAATTACAAACTACAACATTTTGTTGTTTTCAATATGTTTTTATCAAAACTTCACTCTTATCTATGTACATTCTAGCGACATCCTGATTTTTTTCTACTATAACTTCTGTCTCTTAAAAAATGTCTCTTAAAAAAACTGTACAACTTCAGGAAAAGTAGCTCAAAAGGTTGCTAGTTCAACTTTATTGTCGCAAATGAAGTCTTTTTACAGTCTTCTTCGATATCTTCCGCAAAGTACTCAACCTCGAAAGATAATTACCTTGTTATGTTACTTGATGTCTAACTCTAACTAACCTATTTGTCTTCATGCGTACAACTTCAGAATGGTGCCTGTTTATTTCTACGCAACAAACCTATGGCTCACAGCTGTTGTGAACTCGTTTCTACTGTATCTGATTTGTTATCACTCTAGCAACAAGATCTGCGGTTACAAGTATATGATCGCAACCTTTTCCATGTTTCACATATTTTTCTCGTCGACAGCATGTCTTGTTCAACCGGTGAGGTTTTGCGATAGTTTGCTCATATGTAAATGCTGAACTTTCCGCAGGACTACATTTCTGTAGGCCGCTCGTTTGCCGTGAACTCGCAAGCGGAATGGCTGGTCGAGTGGCTCATAGAGTTTCTAGAAAACAAAGAAAGTGCGGAAGAAGTAGGTTTATCGCTTTGTGTCTTTTCATTTCTCAGCAACTTTTCCAGCTTGCAAGCTATTTTGCGGCCGTGTACTTCGGTCTATTCATACAATGTGTTTTCCTGCTCACCTGCCATTTTGTCTGCAGATATCTGGCGATCACAATGTAGGCAAGACAGAGAAAGAGGGAGAGAGGGAGAGAGAGAGAGAGAGAGAGAGAGAGAGAGAGAGAGAGAGAAAGAGAGAGAGAGAGAAAGAGAGAGAAAGAGAGAAAGAGAAAGAAAGAGAGAAAGAGAGAGAGAGAGAGAAAGTGAAAGCGAAAGATAGAAAGAGAGAGAGAGAGAGAAAGATCTTTTTCAGACGCACCAGTGTCTTCTGGAAACGGTACGACTGGAAGCTTGTCTGCGTCTTCGTTTTGCTGAGTTTTCTACAGTATTTCGCATGGACGACCATCATTTTTTGGCAATTCCATCTGGACAAAACACAACTGCACTACATGGGCATTCGACACGCTGCCGTGGGAGCCGTGTACACTGTGCGTAGCACAAAAAATCTTACCATTGTACTTTTTATATTGAAGCAGCAGAGTGTCAGCAGAGTACGAAAAGAACCATGAAAAAATTGAGACAGATGCGTTATGAGACTAGAAATTAATAATACAAACGAGTCTCGAAAATAGATCTTTAGCCAGAAACTTTTTTATCGATAGTTCCGGCAACTGAGTAGTTGTGTGAAGTGTGTTATTCCAGCTGCCTCCGAGTACCTCTGTGCAGTGGAACAAAGTGGCGATCGTTGCCTGTTTGTTTCTATACTTTGCTCTTCTTTTTGTTATCGTCATGTTCTGCACTGTCAGAATACGGCGTACTATGAATCAGCTATCTGAAAGAACAAAGCGTGTTCAGGTGGGCACTATTGTCACTTTTAAAGACAGTGGTCGTAGTGTCAGCATCGGGATGTGAAATTATCATGAAAACGATGCAGTTTTGTCAATACAACTATTTTTTTTTCAATTTCGATGGAAATTGAGCGCAAACTGTGTCCAATTTAAGAAATTGGTGCCAATTAGTGCCAATTTTCTGTCTCCAACACAGGTAGTTGACAAAAGAGTATCATGAGACATGTAAAAAGAACAAGCCGCGAAATTTTCATTGCACAGTGAGAAATACCGAATCGGTGCGTATTACCAATTCGGTATTACTCACTACAAAATGAAAATTTCGCTGCTCGTTTTTATAGATGTTGTGTTTATTTTTTAGCTTATAGTTTGTTTTAGAAAAGTTGTTTTGTTTTGATATTTTTATGTGGCAGTCATTGTTTATGTACGAATTTAGAGTGGTGTGTTCCTTCGATTACTCAGTACTTGTTTTATCAGTAATGATGTTATTCATTATAAATATCCCCATCACATTTCACATGAGAGACCTAGTGTCCTAACAAACAGTCGATCGATCGATTGTCGAAAAACTGATGAGTAGACGTTTTCATGATCGTTTATCGACCCAACTTTTACCGTTTTGCAATATGAAACAACGATTCTGGTTAAATTGTTCGGAGTGAACAATAAATGATTTGCAGACGCAGCTGTTTCGCGCTCTCGTCGCTCAGTCCGTCGCACCCGCCATATGCGCGTTCGGACCATTCGCCATCCTACACATACTCTCCTTTTTCGGTACTTTCACTGTCAGAATCAGAAACATTTCAATTAATTAGACTCAGAACAGATCAGATCAGACATTCACCCAATATCGCACTCATAATTATGCCACGTATAAGTGACCCTCAATCAACGAAAAGGCGCGAACGCCACGAACACGTGAAGCGAGAGTGTGCGAGTTATAGGGCAGGTCAACCCAGTCAACCTTCTCACAACGTGCCCGTAACCTGCAGAGTCGGGTCAACCATGTCCATGATGCGCATCGTGAAGTCAGTGGCAACCTCGTGATTTTGCAGGCATTCCCATTCTCAAGCTAGGCTCTGGGAGTATGATGGTGATGGAGATGTTCACAGTGTTTGATCCCATCATGAACATTGTCTTCATAGCCAACTATCGCTCGGCTGCTCTCGGGGTGCGTATCTCTCTCTCTCTCTCTCTCTCTCTCTCTCTCTCTTTCTCTCTTTCTCTCTCATTTTTTTTCCTTTCTCGTTTCTCATGACGTTATCACATAGATTCTTCTCTTTTGGAAGAAACGCTCCGTCTCCAATGCAGTCGACTGTATCAGCGGCAATAGGCTCCGAACGCCGTCAATACAAACGTAGAGAAGTGTTTTTATTTCAGATTATCTATAAACATAGTGTTTGGTTGATTAATCGATTTTCGTTCAATTTTCAATAAAAAATCAGGTCGATTAATGTTTAATCATTAGTCGATTATTCGAACATGGTTCGATTAACAACTAATCGTTAATGGATAAATCGAGACAAATTCAATTAGTGAACAACTATCTTCGCTGCTAATTGTGAAGTTTGTAGGAGCACCGAGTTGAAACCGCCGAGAAAAGCTTCTACCACGAATGTCGCAACGTCACCCTGATTAGGACACCGAAAAACATCGAGAAAGAATCATCGACCGACACTTCACGCAGATCCAACGTTTTGTTGTTCACTTCCGTCGTAGATTCGATATCAAAAGTAATTACATTTAGTTCCATTTTCCGCTATCTACTCGAGAAGTGCATTTGAGAATGTTTGGAAATCATCAGAATCCAAAATATTGACCTAGAAAGTTGTAGTGAGCAAAAGTGTGGAGTCATGGTTTGGATTAATAGACGGAAATCATAGTATGTAGCTCACTCAGAAGATTCCACATCGATAGCCAAAAATGAAAGTGCAACAAACTTTTTTTGGAATTTTGGCGTTACGTATTGTTTCCGGTTGCTTTGAAATACAGAGGCCTATTTGATTTCCTCTGCCCGCTTATCGGCTTTTTGTCGACGGCACATGCCCAAAGAGGACTCAGAGAGGATCCGACACTGTAACATTACCAACACTTCTCGTTAGTCAGTAAATGTTGTGACTTGTGTATTGTAACTTTGTTATAATTCCGAATAAATAGATTTTTAGCTGATTGCTGAGTGACAAGTCAAAAGTATTTAGAAAATCGCGTGTCAAAAACACAAAGTACAGTAGGGCCGAGGGCCGTTTTCGAATGTCGTTTTCAAAAAAAAATTCAAAAAAGAAATATAACCGAAAACCAAGTACAAAAACTCGATTATCCAGTTATTTTTTATCTAGTGAGACCTTTCGTGTTTGGAGTCTAGAGCAACCTCGCCATTGTTCAGCGTACGGCCGCCATTTCGCCGATTTTTCATTTGAGGCATCAATCGATTTTCGATTTTCGCCTTCGTTTTTTTGTCTAGTTATGTAGTGTTCAAAAACTTTGATTTCAAGTCGGTTTTTAATTGAAAAACTTCAAAACTCAATTACTTTTTTCAAGGTTATCGCATAGCGCCCAGTTTTCTGACGGTGATACCGGGATAGAATGTCTAGAGGTCTATGATGGTCAATTTTACCGCAAACTATGGCCTGCCAAATCAAGCGTTTTTTTGGTTTCCAGTTCACAGTGTTCTTTGACTGTCGCTGTCAGTCCGCGTCAAAGTTTTTCTCTCTACAAACATTCACTCTGCCATACATTTGGAATAAATTTTCTGTACAATCGAGACATGAACAGGGCTCTCAAAGTGAATTGTGCTACAAACTGTATATATGTATCACAACTTGGAAAAAAGTGAACACACATGTCTTATACGAAACGATTTTTGTACCGGCACGGAGGAACAACAACATATTCGAATCGTCATGTCGTCGTAAACTTGTCTGTCAAGTTCAAACAAACGTGTCTAATATTGTCGTATTAACGATGACAACTACGACTGAGATAACGCGGTTTCGAACACGAGCCCCTCTATCCACCGCGACTATTCGAGGGAGGCGCGGAACGAGTCCGCCGCTCGTACAACAGCCAGCAACAACCGATCGGCTGGAGTAAGAAGACGCGACCAGCGAGGATGACATGCGCAAGAAGAACGATAGCTACATGTACCAGGAGATGTGAGTGCCTCCCACCCTCTCGCTCTGATACCATGTGCACAGGCTGATCGCTGAAGGCAACGCTGCCCTGGAAGACGTGGACACTAACAAAGCGGTGAATGGCGATGTGAGTTGATGATATTTATTCTGATTACATCAACTATTCATTAACAATAGGTTCACAACTTCGGAAGACAAGTGCAATGCAATGTATGAGAAATACAGTACGGTAGCATAGAAAAAAAGAGTGAAATATGATGAATGAAAAATGTCAAGTGAGTTGACATACGGAAGGGATTTGCATAAGGTATTTATTGCATAAAGTATTTGCATATGAATGATTTGAAAGAGTTGAGAGGTTTGAGGGAGTCAATGGAAAGATGAGGGATTTGCAGCCGCTGCCTCCTCGCACCTTCTCCGGAGATGCTGTGACGATGTGTTCGAGTCAAGAGGCCGGATGCGTCGACGCTCACGCATTCATCCGACAACTCATTGTGGTGGGAGAGAGAGAGAGACCGAGAGACATACACGTGTACGTGTTTCCTCAGAATTGGTGATCATTACTCCACCTCACTTGTTTCCTCATCTGTTCCTTCCAGGCGCTGCGACATGAAGGTTTACGACAGCAAGTTTTTGAAGTACTCAAACGATGCAAAAGACGGTTTGCTAGATGAAATAGTGTTCGCACTGCGGGAGTCGAAGGTGACCACAATAAAAACCAGTTGAAAAAAACCATTGTTTGAGGTATCCGATAAGACGATAGCATTCATCGAAGATTCGTTGGCGAGTGGACGCACCGCGCACAGCACTGTAGGTTTTCTGTCTGTTAAGTGCTAATCATAATGATATGGTTATGAGATACTGATTTCATAGTGATATGATTATGATGTACTGATTACAGGTGCAAGCCGCTGTGCGCGGCTATTCGCAGATTCGGACCAGCCCGTTTCTCATGGAACTGATCACAAAGATGTTTTATTATGACTACAAGTATCTGGGCTATTCTATGCCTACATTATAACTGCACGGCGACTGCGTTGGCAATGTTTCTGTATCTTTCTCCATTAGGTTTTCGAAGCTTTACTTTTCAGTTTCACTTTTTCGCAGTTTCATCGTTTCATGCAACTTCATGTTTGTAATAAAAATACTTTTGCACATGCATCAACAATGAAGGCGTTTTTTTTCTAATCTCAGTAGTTACTCATCTGAGGCCAAGCCACTGGCATTGAGAGAAGGACAAGACATTTGTATGTCTGATCAAATCAACTCTAATGTGTGTCATGCAACGTATGTACGAGTGCTCAATGCTGTATTGAAACATGGTCTCTCGCAGTCGACACGTTTCTCGCATAATCACTGCCGCCGACTTTTACGACGTTCGACAGTTTTATGGGAGGAAATCTCGGCACAGGGCGCGACCGATAAGCGACGGATCCACAGTCGACATGCTGCGAGTCGTCCTAGCCCTAGGTGAGACTGATCAATTTTCGATTGATTATCGAATTTTTATTGATTGATTATTGACTAATTTGCAGCGCTGCTGTCCGGCGTAGCAGCGCAAAACTGCAAGAGCACCCAGTTCCAGGCGTGCACCTACAATCTGGTGGGTGTGACGTCACGATACGATTCTCTCTCTCTCTCTCTCTGTCTCTCTCTCTCTCGTTCTCTCTCTCTCTCTTTTTTTATTCATCTTTTTTTTATAAGCACATCAGATCGAAACCGAACTACTTCATTTACGGAAGTTCGTTCAGTTATCTCCGAGATGTAGCATGCAGATTAAATAATCTCATTGAAAAGTCATTTAAACTTTTGCAGGCTACTTCGATCGGACTGGTCGACCCGTCGAATGTGAACTACACGATACTGAACAATGTGTTCAAGGACTACACCCTGCTGTACAACCAGCTCGCCTATCGCTACAGTGCCAACCCCGGGAACGTCGGCAGTGTGGTCGCCACCTGCAAGTGAGTGGAAGAAAGAGAGAGGGAGAGAGAGAGAGAGAGAGAGAGAGAGAGAGAGAGAGAGAGATGGGGGAAGAGAAAGAGAGAGAGAGAGAGAGAGAGAGGGGGGGAGAGAGAGAGAGGGGGGGGAGAGAAAGAGAGAGAGAGAGGGGGGGGGGGAGAGAAAGAGAGAGAAAGAGAGGGAGAGAGAGAGAGAGAGAGAGAGAGAGAGAGGGAGAGAGAGAGAGAGAGGGAAGATCTCTTCTAGCTCGCTGGAGCAGTTCATAGGATGCATGTCCGGCAACTACTTCTGCTTCTCCGTCCAGAACTTCCTCCAGAACAACGTCGACCCCAGCCAGGTGGGACATCCTCAGTCTGTCATTTCCTTTATCTCTCTCTCTGTCTTTCTTTTTCTCTTTCTTTCTCTCTTTCTCCCTTTCTCTCTCTCTCTCTCTCTCTCTTCATTTGCATATCTCACCATACTACTTTCTCTAGGCCTATGCGATCGACGGCACGCTTCGCATGTACGACTTCAACTGCGGTCCGGGACTGAACAGTGAGTGGAGAAATTTGATAACAGGATAAAAAACATTAAAAAAAAACATAGCATAACGCAAACCATGACGACAATGAAGACACTTTCCGCAATGTTTTTTCGTCATGTGTTCTACATACTGTAACAAGATTTTGTGATTCAATGAGGAACGTAAAGGAAAGGTGTTCTGTTGCAGCGCTGGTGCACGAGGGCTTGGAGTGCGCGCAGCGGGTGCTGTCCGGCTACTCGTCCACTCTGTCCGCCTGCACCACCAGCTACATCAACAACATGCTCCACGACCCCGCCAACGGATGCGCGTGGGTTGAGGGGACTGATCTGCAGTTGTTGTAGACTTGTAGATGATCCGACTGTTCGAATAGAAGTAGTTGATCGGTCGATCTTTCGAACTATGGTGTGATGGTGTGGTGGTGTAATGGTGTGGTGGTGTGATGATGTGGTTTTCCCCGATCGCCGATGAATTTCGATACGCCAGACAAACAATAGAAAGTCGAAAAGCGTGAGGTGTACGAGTGGTGCGTTCAGGTACCAGCAGGTGCTGACGCAGTGCTACGCGGCGCCGTTCAGGCAGTCGTCGTGCAGGCGGGCCCGCTCCGCCGACGTGTGGTGGGCGTGCGAGCAGCAGAAGCTCTTCTCCATCCAGCAGAACATCGCCTGCCCCATCTCGTGCGACAGTGCGTACTCTCTCTCTCTCTCTCTCTCTCTCTCTCTCTCTCTCTCTCTCTCTCGCTCTCTCACTTTCTCTTTCTCTTTCTGTTTCTCTCTACTTCTTTCTCTTTCCTCCTCCTCCTCCTCCTCCTCCTCCTCCTCCTTCTCCTCCTCCTCCTCCTCCTCCTCCTCCTCCTCCTCCTCCTCCTCCTCCTCCTCCTCCTCCTCCTCCTCCTCCTCCTCCTCCTCCTCCTCCTCCTCCTCCTCCTCCTCCTCCTCCTCCTCCTCCTCCTCCTCCTCCTCCTCCTCCTCCTCCTCCTCCTCCTCCTCCTCCTCCTCCTCCTCCTCCTCCTCCTCCTCCTCCTCCTCCTCCTCCTCCTCCTCCTCCTCCTCCTCCTCCTCCTCCTCCTCCTCCTCCTCCTCCTCCTCCTCCTCCTCCTCCTCCTCCTCCTCCTCCTCCTCCTCCTCCTCCTCCTCCTCCTCCTCCTCCTCCTCCTCCTCCTCCTCCTCCTCCTCCTCCTCCTCCTCCTCCTCCTCCTCCTCCTCCTCCTCCTCCTCCTCCTCCTCCTCCTCCTCCTCCTCCTCCTCCTCCTCCTCCTCCTCCTCCTCCTCCTCCTCCTCCTCCTCCTCCTCCTCCTCCTCCTCCTCCTCCTCCTCCTCCTCCTCCTCCTCCTCCTCCTCCTCCTCCTCCTCCTCCTCCTCCTCCTCCTCCTCCTCCTCCTCCTCCTCCTCCTCCTCCTCCTCCTCCTCCTCCTCCTCCTCCTCCTCCTCCTCCTCCTCCTCCTCCTCCTCCTCCTCCTCCTCCTCCTCCTCCTCCTCCTCCTCCTCCTCCTCCTCCTCCTCCTCCTCCTCCTCCTCCTCCTCCTCCTCCTCCTCCTCCTCCTCCTCCTCCTCCTCCTCCTCCTCCTCCTCCTCCTCCTCCTCCTCCTCCTCCTCCTCCTCCTCCTCCTCCTCCTCCTCCTCCTCCTCCTCCTCCTCCTCCTCCTCCTCCTCCTCCTCCTCCTCCTCCTCCTCCTCCTCCTCCTCCTCCTCCTCCTCCTCCTCCTCCTCCTCCTCTTTCTCCTCCCCCTCCTCCTCCTCCTTTCTCTCACACCCCGTCTTTCCAGTCCACCACGGCCCGCCCCACATGAGCGAGTACCTTGCCGCCAACCACAAGATCGACGCTGACGGCGTCAGCTGGTTCAAGGTGAGCAGAGCACAAATTACAAACTATGTGACTAAACTACAAACTACGAACTCCAGATCCCCGACTACTTTGCGCTCGTCGACGGCGAGGTGCAGACGGTGGAAGGCGCGTGGATGAACAACTGAAATTATCGATTACTCTAAATTCTATTGACACTATGAATAAAGTTACTTTTTCACTAAAAAAGTAATCGGAAAAACGTGAAATGGTGCCAAAAAAAACACATAAAAGCATCTTCTGATCGGCGGAGATGCAGGTTCACAAGAGGACCGTCTCATCGACAGTAGCCACATGTTCGCGGACACTCCTCCCTGAGCGCGTCCCGGTAGAACCAGTGCGTGCAGAGTGGGGCGAACGCGCCGCAATCGTCCCAGCCCGTCCACGCGTTGAGGCGATCCTCGCAAGTGTCTGAAGGAAAGCAATGAGAACTTGATAGCACATCCGCAACCACTTATCACCACTCACCGCCAGCCGCCTCTACTGTGTGCGAGCACAGTCCACACGTCTTCCGGCACGCTTGGGCGAGGAAGTGCGAATAGCGTGGATTGAGACACAGCAGTTTGTAGTGTGGACAGTGCGACTGCATCGTAGCCACGTCGATCATTCCCTCGTCCACACAGCCTGAAAACAAGATGTGACATGTGACTCGACTGATAGTACACAATGACTCTACCTTTAGTTGCAGGTCGTTTCGTCGAACTTGTTATTGTTGTAGACGGTTGATTGGAAGTTACAGGAACATCAGTCGTTTTGGTTACTGCGTCAAGAACCGTAGTTTTAGTCTTGGCGTCGACTGCAGCAGTCGTTCCAGTATCTGCTTTGGAAATCGTAGTCGGTTCGGTACATGCGTTTGAGGCCGAAAACGTTTCCGTCCCTGCATCGGAAACCGCAGTAGTTTCAGTTCTCGCTTCAACAGTTGCAGGCGTTTCAGTCTCTGCTCCAAAAGCCGTGGTCATTTCAGTCCTTGCATGAAAATGAGAAGTAGTTTCAATTCTTGCGTCGGAACTCGTTGTAGTTTCAGTTTTTGCTTCTGAATCCGTAGTAGTTTTGATTTTTTCAGACGCAACGTCGAAATCCGTAGATTTCTCAGTAACTAAACTTGTAGTAGTTTCCTTTCCTGATGAGTCAGAAACGGTAGTACATCCAGCCATCGCGTCGAAACTTGTAGTCGAGTCGCTGTCAGACGCAGCAATGTGAGTTGTCACTGTCGTTCCTTCGTTTTCTTCCTTCACCCATAGTACATCACAGCACATTCTATCTCCACCTGTGCAGATATCTGTCACCATGGCACATCCACCGATAGAGTTGCAACCTGAAAAATCTATGAAAAAGTGAAGTTTTCCAGTAAAGACTAAACAACAACTCACGTGACGTGGGAAAAGTGCAGTATTGGGCGGCATGCGTTAGTGATATGAAACAAAATAGAATAGAATGCAGCATGAGGTGGCAAATAAACCATGTTGCCAGTTGTCCGTTAGTGTTTTAAAGGGATGCGCACAACTGTGTAAACATGTTGAGTCGCATCCGGTTGTTTCTTCAGTGTCCAACGCTGCAGCGTGTTTGTGAATGAAATGTGAAGCAAATGAACGCGACTTTTCATTGTTAACCTCACTGGTCATTCACAGAAAATGTGCGGCGTAAAAAACGTCAGATAAAAAGTTGCCGAATATACAAGAGTACTCAAAAAGTCCATAACGAAGCTCGAAGCAACATTATGAAGAAATGTGTTTTTTTCAATTTCATCATTCACTTGGGTGTTTTATTTTATCATTTACTATTTTATCATTTACTACGAAACTAATCGAAACAACTGAAAGTTGTACTTTTAAAGATACAGTGGCCTACATATTTCGGACTATTTTCAATATCTTTGACATAACTAATCGATGGCTCGAATGCATTTGAGCGCAATATTTTCAATTCCCGCGCTACTCTCGCACTGTCCGGACCTCTTCTTTGCGCGTGCTCTCTCGCTTTTGTAAGCGGTCATTCGCTTTCATCTCGCACAGTGAGCGGTGTACCACAGGCAAAATGAGCGATGAGCGGAGAGGAGAAGGCGAATAGGTCCCAGTATCTTTAATCTATTAGATCGGCTCTTCAATCTATCAAACCGTGCAACAGTATTATTTTTGCGTTTTCTGCGTTAAAAGTTATAAGCTGCGTTTATAACGACTATTGTCACATCACAATACGTATTGTGTACACGCTAAACGAAAACCAAGACGAAAAAGACAGTAACTATCGTTTTATCACACATTTATCACAAATGTTAAAAGTTTTATCACATATTGCGTCAAATGCGCAAGTAATGTTGTGTCTCGTGGACACTCTATGTATCTCCTACGGTAGATGCACGGCGCTCTTGCGGCGACCGGAACCGTCGTCGTCCCGCCCCATACTGCGAAGGTTCTGAAATAGTCTCTCTCTCTCTCTCTCTCTCTCTCCCTCTCTCTCTCTCTCTCTCTCTCTCTCTCTCTCTCGCTCTTTCTCTCTGTTTGCCTCTCTCTCTTTTCCTCTCTCACTAGAGTTATTGGAAGTAGTTCGAATGCTAATCGGTTATCGGAAGGCATACCGCATTTCGCCGCATACCGCAGTAGTTTGAAGACGTTTCGAAAAAAAAGTTTGGAGAGACAGATGGGATTGGCGCTGGTTCTCAATCAGCTTTTTCACTCACTCACCTGGTGGGAGCCTCTCTGCTTGATCTGTTTCATGTAATCCTCCTCGATGTCGCTATCGTTGCCGCCGCTCGCTCCGTTGCCGCCGTTGTTCAGCTCCTGCCGAACAAAACGAATTGGCCATCATTGAACACGATTATTGTAGTTCGGCACGATCAAGTGATACGGCACAAAAGCTATATAGACCGTTTGGTTGCTAGATCAATGAACTGTTTTCGAAACCACAAAACAGTTGAATTCGGTTAGACCGAGTTTTGTTCTCTGATATTCCTACTCTTCCGGCATACATTCCGCTGCCAGTGTTGTGTTCTGGTATGGATATTCAAATTCAAAACACAAAAAAAAAACTGGTGCAAGCCTACGTTGAGTTTCCGGTCGAGCAGCTGTGAGAAGAGAGAGTAGAGATTCTCGGCGTTGCCCTCGCCTCGCAGGTACTGCAATGGCAGAAATTAAAGGAGAAGATGCACGCTTTTTATTCCCCCTTTCATACTAATGTTTACTATGGTGTCTGTCTGTCTGTCTGTCTGTCTGTCCTTCCGGAGAGATCTCTCTCTCTTTTCAAAGTCTACTCTAACTACTCATTTTTTCTAGAAAGTTTCTTCAATACCTGAGAACGCAAACTTCCAAATATCTCGTCAATAGCAATCTCCTAATCATAGTTATCACCTAATCTCTTAACTATGGAGAAAAATTTCAAAATACTTCAATGAAAACCAAACTTGGAGAGTAGGTGAATCGACCTAGAAAAAGTCGATAGCCGCGATACCAGCTGCCTGTGACCTCATCTTCATGCCCAAATAGGCGAATGTACCCAAAATGCACCCAAAATTCATGATCTTCGATTTCTATAAAAATTAAATAGAAGAAAGATTACGTATAATAGATTATAGAAACTGGTTTCCTTTTTTGAAAAGTCACCAAATATGGCGAATATGATCGACTTTTCGTACAGACGAGATAGAGGGTCCAATTTGTAAACTTAAGCTTTTATGGGCAAAAAAGCCCTTTTGTCAAAGTTTCAGATCGATCGGACTTTGTCTTCATACAGTATTAGACATTTTCTGAGCGCGCGTTACTTGCTGGGGTCGCGCCCACCGGATTGCTCGCTACCAGCCGCCAGGTCAACCGATCGATATCGAATAGTTGGCATTCGCAATCACTGACCCATATCCACTCAGTTGTGTCTTTTTTGATAGGAATATGTCTAAATATAACAATAATGGATTGAGTCAGTTGAAAAAGACAAAATTTCTATCTTCAACGAATAACTTTGACAAAACGAAAAGTTGAAGGTTGAAAGTTAGGTAAAATGTTTCGAGACGTCAATAGATAGTGCTTTCTAACGATCAAATGAACCTCAAACTGTTTCAAACTCCTTCACACGTGCGCACAACGTGTTAGGGCGCGCCAGCCGGCTTCTTTTCTCGAAGTCAACTTCTCGAACTATGTACTGCTTCTTTTTTCAGTTGAAACTAAGTTTTGAGTTTATTACTTGTACTCTTGTACAAATTCAGCCTGAAATCCCGCTTCTCGATGCAGTACAGTGTCGAGTGGAAGTGAGGTGAGGTGAGAATCGAGTTCACCTTACATGTCATTTGGCAAGCACAGGCGGTCAAATTATATTTTTAGAACGTGAGAGAGTAGACAGTAGGGAGAAAAACAGTAGAGAAGAGAGTAGTACTTTCTGTTTGAAAAAGATTTTACATAACTGTCTCTCGAAAGTCGCAGTGACTACTGCAGATGTGAGAGTAGAAGAATAGACAGAAGGTACCATAGTACTGTCTCTATAAAATTGTTGTCACCGCAGCGGGGACGTGAAAGTATACAAGAGAGAGAATAGGAGAGAGAGAGAGAGAGAGAGAGAGAGAGAGAGAGAGAGCGAGAGAGAGAGAGAAAGAGAATAGGAGAGAGAAAAGTGGAAAGAAAAGGGAGAGTAGACATAACTGTCTCTCGAAAGTCGCAGTGATAGTGATTACTGCAGATGTGAGAGTGAGAGTGGAAGAGGTGACGAGAGGTGAAAGTAGACAGAAGAAAACATAGTAATGTCTCTAGAAAGTTGTTGTCACAGTAGAAAAAAAGATGCAGTAGACAAACAAGAGCATAGTATTAGTATTGTCTCTAGAAAGTTGACAGTAGACAATAGAGAATATAATACTGTTTCTAGAGAATATAATACTGAGAGAGAAAGAGAGAAGGTACCATAGTACTGTCTCTATAAAATTGTTGTCACCGCAGCGGGGACGTGAAAGTATACAAGAGAGAGAATAGGAGAGAGAGAGAGAGAGAGAGAGAGAGAGAGAGAGAGTGTCTCTATAAAATTGTTGTCACCGCAGCGGGGACGTGAAAGTATACAAGAGAGAGAATAGGAGAGAGAGAGAGAAAGAGAGAGAGAGAGAGAGAGAGAGAGAGAGAGAGGGGGGAGGAGGAGCGAGATAGGGTGGAAAGTAAACAGAACAGTGTAGAGAAGAAAGAGATGGGGCGGTGTACATCTGTGAAACATGAAATAGGTGAAAAAGAAGTAGGAGAGATAGTTAGAAAAGACAATAATTAAGCTACATATACAAAATACATAGAACTTGAACACTTCAACTACAACCCTTGCGTGTATGTATCTTCGCAAGAGTCATTAGAGAGCAATCAACTATCAAACATGCAAGACGAACTATTCTTCTATTTTTCTATTTTTGTATACCTAGGGCGGAGGCGCGCGACAGCGCGCCGGAGCGCTAGTCTCTTACCGTATGCAATTGCTCATTATGACGTCTCGCACTCATATGTACACGGTCATATACATATACTCATATACATAATGATACATACATTTATTATTAAGTAGGAATTAAACCTGAAACAGACACTCACATCCTGCAGTTGCAGGCCCTTCTCAGACGTGATAGTCATCTGCTCGTCCGGAACGCCGGTGATTGTCCGCATACCAAAGTCTTCCCTGAAAAATCCTTATCAAGTACACTTACTGCTGCCTTTTTAGTACTGGTTTGTGCGTTTGGTTGAGAGAAAGAAAGAGCAAGAGAGAGAGGGAGAGAGAAATAGAGAGAGAGAGAGTGAGAGAGAAAGAGAAAGTTGCTTTCGTTCCTTCACTTACATCTTGATCTTTGTGATCTGCTTGTTCTCCGCCTTCTTTCTCATCGCGGTTTCCATTTTCAAGGCTTCCTGAAAACGATAGGTTCATTCCACATGCAACGTGTCAAGTAAATTTGGGCGTTCGCAACGATTTTTCCCGGCGCTGTCACCTTGAAAGCTAAATGTAAACACATGCGAGTCCGGATATAGTCGCCGCCTGGTGGATAGTTTCTGTTATTGCCAGCCGGGGTCAGTTGGCGAAACTCAGTTTCGAGCGAGAGAGGCCAGACAGCGCGGGCAAATGGTCGAGTGTCGCGCGGCCTCTTTGATTCGCATGCCGGCTTCTTTGATCAATATTATCGTTTGAAAGTGCGCGCTTGGGTCTCCTCACGACTAGAAGGTAGATCGAATGCGACTCGAGGAAAGATCGATTTTTTACCGTAATCTGGCGAACTATCTCCCAGAATAATATTATAGATATCATCGATATGGTTGAGTAAAGTTTCTTTTCTTCCCTGCATACCTGCAGGGTGATCTTGGCATATGCTCGGACGATCTTGGACGCGTCGAAGTCGTTCTTCTCCACGTTGCGCATCAACACCGGCTTGATCTTCATCGCGTTGAAGCGCTCGAAGCTGTGAACAGATGAGGATATACGAGATAGAGGTGGGCAGGAAGAGAGAGAGAGAGAGAGAGAGAGAGAGAGGGGGGGGATAGGAGAGAGAGAGAGGGGGGTAGGAGAGAGAGAGAGAGAGAGAGAGAGAGAGAGAGAGAGAGAGAGAGAGAGAGTCACGCACTTCTCCACAAAAGTGTACTGTCCCTTTTGTCCCGCAATATCCTCCACTCCCGACATCATGTAGTCGAGATACTAAACATTTATTACATGGCTAACGAATATATAAATGATATATGTTGATCATAATCTCAGAAAACACCTTTGAATGAACATGAATGACTACGAAAATGCGCCCGCGTTCTGTCTTTGATTCGTGCGTTAGGGATGTCACAAAATCAGCGTGTGCGAGTTTATTCGCACAATGAGTACTTGTGTGCATTGTGCACAATCATAGTGTTTTCTGGCACTACCTTGTTGTACACGCTCTCGGTCATCGTCGGCGTCCTGTCCTCACTCTTCTCCACGTTGAGGAAGTTGAGCAGCGGACGGATCGTCATACCCTGAACAGTTCTCACTGAGTGAGTGATTGTGCCAGTTATTTGTGTGCCAGTTATTGTCAGTGGAACTTCCAAACTCGTTGCGTTTCTGCCAAACATGTCTTTATACCTGCAGGAACACGGTGAAGTAGATGACGGCGATGGTGGCTGTGAGAAACATGGGCTTGGCTGCGATCGAGTCCGACATCGACGCCACCAGACCGAACGCAATGGCGCCTGGATAGAACTTGTTTCATCATGAATTCGATGAACCACATGTTCTGATGTTCATTGAATCACCGAGATGAGTAGATGACGGCGAAGAAGACTCGGATTGATACGATACAAATGACTACTAAATGACCCACCTCGCAGTCCTCCATAGGACAGCACGAATTGGTCGAGGGCAGAGAACTTCTTCTGCCGGAAGCGGTTCAAAAACGCACACTGCACCACCACGCCTGCAGCATGCAGTGTATTGATTCATTTCTCTCTCTCTCTTTCTCTCTCTCTCTCTCTCTCTCGTTCTCTCTCTCTATTTACAGTAACCCACCAACGGTCCTGCATACGAGGACCAGTCCGATGGTGGCTCCGATGAACGCATAGTCAATGTTGTGCTCATAGGAGACCGTCGACAGACCGAGGAACATGAAGATAACCTAGAAAGTGCTTCTTATCGCTCTTATCAACTCATCTGCCCCATTTGTCAAATTAAACAAGTACATTAAATTAAACATTGGTTCTTATAACAGTTCATAAACAATTTCATACCGTAGTTTGTACACATTTCAATCACAGTTTGAATGAATACGGTTAAAAAATACCGTTTCGGTGCAGGACGCGAGAATCTTGACGAAATACTTGACGGAGTTGGCTGCGGCGGTGGTGATGTTGCCCTTGACGTACTGCTTCATGCACATCCCGCACACCGCGATGCTGAAGTGAGAAATCGGCAACATTCGCACGACGTGGTGAGATATGCGGTGAAGTGCACCACGTGACGCAAAACTCACGCAATGATGGACGACAGCGAGAGCATTTCGGCGGTGAGATAGGCCATGTAGGGAATGATGAAGATAAACACGGGGGCGAGAGTGCGCGACAGATGAGTGTACCTGTGTTAGGAGATTAAGCTAACGAGAAGAAGAGATTGACAATGCGCATCGCTCATTCTCTGATACCTCGGTTGTGAAACGTATCCAACCAAAATTCACCTACTGCATCATTGGGCTTCTACTAGAAAAACCGCGGGATAAAAAGAAGAATAAAAATAAGAAGAATAAGAATAAGAAGATAAAAACTATACTGGTCATTTAGTCAACTATAACGAAATCGTTTCCCTCACTTGGTGGCGAGTGCAGCCACTGCAGCAAAGACCACTCCTATCACTAGTCCACCCAGCGAGATGACGAAGAACGACAGAGCGCCGCTGCCTGAAGGAAATAGGATATAGGAATGAGAATATGTATAGGTACGTGACAATTGTAGTGTCTGGTTGAAAAAGAGCCTTGTTAGCCTTGATTGTCTGTTTTGCGTTGGAAAGCAGCCGTTTTGAAAAAAAAAACATACTTTTATCACTCTCACTTTGTTCGCTGTAAGCTTACAAAAGTCGCGACGATACTTTTTCACGTTTCTTCTTGTTGTCGTAGTCGTAGTTTTTGTTACAAACTATCGTATAAAAATCAGTTAAACTTTTCCGCTTCTCCCACCATACTCCACCGGGCCCAGGTTCTCCGGTCCGATTTCGTTGAACGACGAGAACATGTTGTACAGCACCTGCGAAGAAACAGAATCAGCTCAACACTATCAGAATCTCACTGAAGACTGAGAAAACTGATTGTTATGCATATATCTCTGTGATCTCTGTGATAGCTCATTCTCTCATCACTCTCGCTGCCAGTCTGTTTAAGGCACACTATATCGAATTATGTAGTTCGATTGGAGTCGCGATATAAATAGTGCGTACGAAATTTGATTTTCTGACTGAGTGTGAGCTCTTCTTAAACTATCGAGAATTAAATGGAACTTGGAGAGTCTATTTAAGTAACGATGAACAAGAAAAAAGGACACGCACTACGGTGACGCCGTCGTTGAAGAGAGCCTCGCCGAAGACGTTGATGAAGAGGAACTCGTTGACGTGGATCTCCTGAAGAGAGAAGGAGGGTGAAAGTGAGAGATAGAGAGAGAAACAGGAAGAGAAAGAGAGGGAAAGAGAGAGAGAGAGAGAGAGAGAGAGAGCGATGAGAGAGAGAGAGAGTGAGAGAGAGAGAGAGAGAGAGAGAGAGAGAGACGTGCCTGGAAGACAGCAATCACAGCCACCGGATCGACTGCAGAGATTAGCGCGGAGAAAACGAGAATCTGAATGATATGAAGTAAAACAAACGTTCTCATAAATTCAGTAGAATGTGGAACAAACGATAATTTCGAAAATAAATTTTTGTAAAAAAAATCTGGCAACAGGTTCTGAAAATGAATGCACCTCAAACGTGGAGAAGGGCATGGAGAAGGGATAGTAGTAGGAGATGGTGAGAAGACCACCGCCTGAAAACAACGTTCAGTTTCCGAGCAACAACGACACCGACAGTGAACTGTAAAACATTTGTTCTTTCAAATTTGAACATACCAATGGCTAAAGTGTTCCAAATCGTTCCGATGATGGAGAATAGCATCACCGAGTCGATGTTCCCGAAGAGAGCGCGATTCGGCATGAAGTAACCTGCAGTTTTCACATGTAAGTTCTAATCTGAACAAGCTGAACAGACGAATGCTAACAAGTCGAAACATTCTGAACAGGAATGAAACACGTGCCCGCATCGAAGATGATAGGCGGCAGTAGGTAGATGAAGAACGTGTGTGCTCCGAGCTGATAGACCGACGAGGACAAGCCGAACTCGCGTAGGATCAGACCCAAGCCCAGACCCACCTAGAAGACCAGCACTGTGTTATCATCTTCTGAGAGGGAGAGTTGTACAGTAAACACTCTTTTTTGATGGGTTTTTGAGTGTTTACATTCGCAGTCAGTGTGCAATGACAATCGTTTCTACACTTTTGCTGGTTCTGTAGAAGACACACACGTAACTTTACAAAAAAGTAGCGAGGTTTGTACAATAGAATTTGCACCAACTTTTAGGCATTCTTTCTATCGTGATTCATGGTGTACAATGTTGGGGGTGGGATTATTTTGCAAACTTGTCCCGCATGTTCTCGTGGCGTTGTGATATTCGATGTACATATGTGCATGACTATCACGCGTTGTGTTCTCGACCGACAATGATGAGTAGCGAGCTCTCCGGCAGGTAGTTGGACGTGCCCGACACCTTGAACACTGAAAGCGGACGTGGTGTGCTTGTGTTTTCGATACGGCTGCATACCGATCTCTGCAAAGCTGGAGACGAGCAGCCAGACGAGGATCATATACGGCGTGTTCACGTGCGACCACTTCCAGCTCAGCATCTGCAAACACAAGAGCATGCTTTCGAGTTTTTGAGACAGAACAAGTGAATCAAGTTCAGAGCGTTTACGAATTCCTGTTATTTCAAGACGAAAACTGTCTCATACTCTAGACAAACTCATATCGTGTCGAAACCTCGAACTCTCACCTGTAGTTTGAAAAAATAAAATAAAAACGAGTTTTGCAACTACTGACCGAATGTAATTTTCAACTACTGCATTCTGAGTTGGAACTTGAGGATTGCTACTGAAATGGGGGGAAGAAAACAAGAGGGTTTTTTCGTGGTTCGGGATTGCTACTGTGATTGTAGGAGGGGAAACAAGAGGGTTTGTTTTTGTGTTGTTCGAGATCGCTACTGGAATTGTGTGAAATGGAAGAAGAGGGTGGCCGACCTGGTATCCTTCGTGTTCGTCCGCATGATGTGTCTCGTTCTGCGCGCACACGCCAGCCACTACCAGCGCCACGAGCACATACGCAGACCGCCGCATCTGCAAACCACTGCTCGAGTGAGCATAGTTCCGAAAGTGAATCAAATACATATATATTCAGATTCGCCTAAAAATTTTCATCTAGAATTAGGAGCAGAGAGCTGGGAGCATAGATGAGACCAGAATCAAAATGGAGATATGGTTGTGAGCTGCTAGCTGCTGGTGAGCTGGTAGATGGTAGAGCAACAACTATCACCTTCGCGGAAACATGCAGTTCAATGCTGACGCATCAGCGACATCACAAAAGGCAAACATCAACACTCAATGAAAGTCAGTCAGCCGCTGCGATGGTGGCGCTGCATTACAACTACTGGAAACAGGCAAGTGCATCGTCGGAGCTCGCAGTTTCATCCGCTTATACAATGTGCGAGATTTGCATAAGTGAGACTGCCGAGCGCAGCAATACCAATGCGCATTTACACATCGCGTTAGTCGAGCGAACCTGAGAGACGAGAAAAACCACCACTTGTGTCTGACAATGATGACAGCGATGCGATTTTCCAACATGACATCATTGTCAGTAAGATGTCTTTAGTGGATGCATTCTTTTGTACAACTGTTCCCTGTTTTTCCCTTCTCTCTCTTCTCTCCATTCTTTCGTTTCTCGGCTCCATGCACCGCGATCGTAAAACAATTACAACGTTTTATGTACTGATAAGACACGCATAAACCACGTTGCGGGGCGCGCCCAACCGAGACCGCCGCTATGTCACCACATTTATCGTACACACATATAGTAATGGGGCGTGGCAGTCTAGCGGACCCTGTGGTGGTGGTGGTCCGTTTAGATCCAGCGAGCGGGCGCGAGGTAGACCGAGCCGTCCTCCTTCTCCTCCCACGTAGCCGGCAGAAGGAACTCGTAGCTGCCGTCCTCCTGCGAAATCAATCGATAAATCGATAACAAATCGATCAGTGCTCACCTTCTGGCGGGTGATGTCCGAGTAGTCGCCGACGTTGGTGGCTGGAGAAAAAAAGTTACATAAAGAGACAAAACGAACAGGGAAAAAAAACATACACACGCGTTATTGTACGTGCATATCAGTAAATCAACACAAAAAAATAGAGAGAGAGAGAGATTGAAAAAAAAGAGAAAGAGGAGGAGGAGGAGGAGGAGAGAGAGAGATAGAGAGAGAGAGAGAGAGAGCAAGCGCGAGAGAGAGGGGGGAGGGGAGAGAGAGACCACCCACGGTTGCACTTGTTCACGTGTCTGCAGTGGGGGAACTGGGTGTCGGAGAACTGCTGCGCGCCCTCGCATCCGAACCAGTTCGCCTAAACACTCATCGCTGATCAGCTGATCGAGGCTTATCAGCTGACTAACGTCGTTCAGCTTCAGCTGATCATTGCTTGTCAGCTGCCTAATGAGTGCAGGTTAATCATCTCTTTTCCATTGTCTCACCCTCATCTGATGGACAGTCCTGCAGGGTCCGAGCTGGAAGATCGATCCGACACCGGAGAGAAGCTGGGCCTGGTAGCTGAAACGACATTTCTCTCTCTCTCTCTCTCTCTCTCTCTCTCTCTCTCTCTCTTTCAATCATTGATCGGCCATTGATCGACTCACACAATTGTTCCACGAATAGCCCGTTTGTTTTTCGTTCTAGATCTTACCGTCACATTCATGACAGCCAGAAGGCGTCATGACATTTTCAGACTAAAGCTTGAAAAACAAGACGTGCGACGCCACCCAACCTCCGTCTGCTGGTGATATTCTGTCTCGTCTACGACTAGGCCTCAAAAGTGCTCGATAGTGTACGCACGTGCACGCGTTGTTGGCGTCGTGGCGGACGTTGAGTTCGAAGGTGCGGTACACGGCGGTCAGCTGGTCGTTGTAGTTCTTGATCGTCGATTGCGTGCACGACGTGAAGTTCGCGCTGGCCGCGTTCGCTGCAACAAGCAATTCTCTTTATGTCTCTCTGTCTCTCTGTCTCTCTGTCTCTCTGTCTCTCTGTCTCTCTGTCTCTCTGTCTCTCTGTCTCTCTGTCTCTCTGTCTCTCTGTCTCTCTGTCTCTCTGTCTCTCTGTCTCTCTGTCTCTCTGTCTCTCTGTCTCTATGTCTCTCTGTCTCTCTGTCTCTCTGTCTCTCTGTCTCTCTGTCTCTCTGTCTCTCTGTCTCTCTGTCTCTCTGTCTCTCTGTCTCTCTGTCTCTCTGTCTCTCTGTCTCTCTGTCTCTCTGTCTCTCTGTCTCTCTGTATCTCGCCTCCCTCTCACCGTAGAATCCGGCTCCGCACTGGAAGGCGAACTCGCGCAGCATTCCGTCGAACACGAACGCCTCGTTGGGCGGCATCCCGTTGCCGATCAGTCCGAGCGGGCCGAGACAGCGGCGGATGTTCTGCTGGCCGAGGCACTGGTACATCAGGGACAGACCGCTGCAAGGGAGAGAGGGGAGGTGAGTGAGTGAGAGACAAAGAGAGAGAGAGAGAGAGAGAGAGAGAGAGAGAGATTCACACCCTCACTTGCACATGTTGACGTAGTTGTTGAGGACGTAGGGCGGCTTGAGCAGTCCCTTGACGATGTCGCCAAAAGTGCGCGGGTTGGTGAACGCCTCGGCCAGACTGAATGGGCACAAATAAGAGGGAGAGAGAGAAATGTGCGTGCGGCACTCACTCGACGTTCCAGAAGGTGGCGAGCTGTCCGGCGCACACCTTGAACTGCAGCTGGTCGCACGTGTCGTGCTCCCTGGGACGCTGCGCCGCAACCGCCGCCGCCAGCACGGCTGAAACCAAGCATCGCCCTTTTTTGATCCTGTCTCTTTTTATCCTGAACAGCACTGCATTTGCAAACAGTCATGTCTACTTTGACCCTCTATGTTTTTATTAAAGGTAGTGTAACCTCTGAACGCTAAACTTCAAACATGAAAAAATTGTATTATATACATTATATATGTAGTAATAACTTGATGATTGATGGATGTTTCGTTCAATAATATTCACTTTTTGAAATATGCAACTTGATAATTAAATCTACCGAAAGCGCCTATTGACGTGCCTTACGTCGTTTATCTCAGACTATAAAAGTTGCGGCGTTTAGCGGCGATGTTTCAATGTCAGCTGTTTGCTCGAATGCTTTGAGTTTTTGTTAATTGTTTCCTTTAATAATTATTAAAAAATATATAAAGCCATTAAGCATTATAGAACTCGGGTTTCTTCATAAAACAGCAAAGTAGTGTAACAGATTGTGCAAGTTGGTGCATTTTTGACGGCCGAGGACCAATCTGAACCTTGGTTCGCATTTATCACTCAGAAGTTAAAATGAATTTTCAAAATAATTATTGTATGAATTGAAAAGCTATATTGTGGCAAAACATTTAAAAAAAATATCGTTGATAAACGTGTCAAGATTTGTTTCGTAACCAGAATCAGAGGGTACACTACCTTAAAAGGGCTGATCCGGACAAAAACCACCCCCCCCCCCTAATTTTATTGCATTTTCGGTTAGCCCAAGTATATGTGATACTGAAATGGTGTTTCATAAAGTCAAAAAATACGTTTCCAAAAAATTATGAGTCGAAAACGTATCTGAAACCTCAATTTCCCTTTTCACAGCGGGCTTCCTAGACGAGAAATCAACATTCTGTAAACTCAAAAAGTTGGTAGAGCATTGTTTTGTTTCCATCTTCGTAGATATTGTCATAACAGAGCTACAAGCGATAGATTAGAACTAATCTGGCAAGATTGAGCCTAATCTGGACTTCAAACTATTGCTGTAGCAGCGTTGTGCGTGAATATATGAAAATGTGATTAATTAATGATAGTCACAACTTTTTGAATTCTACAAAACTGCGTTCACAGAATGTTGATATCTCGTCTAGGAAGCCCGCTGTGAAAAAGGAAATTGAGGATTCAGATACGTTTTCGGCTCATAACTTTTTGGAAACGTATTTTCTAAATTAAACATCATCTCAGTATCACATATACTTGAGCTATCCAAAAATGCAATAAAATTAGGGGGGGGGGGTAGTTTTTGTCTTTTTGTCGAGAATAGCCCTTTAAATCATTGGTAGGTTGGTATGTATGTTGTATGTATATGAACATAAACATGTTCTCACCATTTAGCTTCACAACGACATACGACATAAAAAAAACCCCAAACACAACGTGTAAAACTAACTTCACGTCCTTTTTTTTGTGTACATGAGCTAAACGCGATCACTACCTAAAATATGATGTATGAAATTACTTAGTCAGTTTACATATCTCGTAGGTCGTTTGTAAGTTGCAAAATATATAAGTCTTACCGAGAATGAGAGTGGAACGCATATCGTAGAGAGGCAGTGGAGATGCACTGTCCTCTCCTCTCCCCTATCCCCCCTAGCTGCCAACTCAATCACCGTAAAGCAACGCGATAAGGAGGAGATAAGTGTTTACGATCTAGCTGCGCCCGGCTTGATCTCAGCTATGCGACCACGTCAGGGAATGAGATGAGACATCAACATCACTTGTTTCTTGGAAAAACCGTAAAATATGATGCTCGCGTCAAAAACAACAACAACGACAGAAAATGATTCCGAAATTTTTTTGACAGGAAAGACACAATTTACAAACTTCAATCTTGCCAAATTGCAACAAAAAAAAAAACAGAAATCGCTTGTACATGATTGATATAAATCTGACCATTATGTCTTCCACTGTTATGTTTTTTCGAGAGAAAAAACGATAGCAGAATGCCACCCTGTACGACCATTCGGTCGAAACAGCTGTTTGTCCGAGATTGTCGTGGCTCAGCACGACTTCATGTCAATATTATGTGTTATTATACAGTCTAATCATCCACTGTATATCATTTCCCGTGGTGAGGCGTCATCCAAATTGCGAGAGTCGGGAGTGTCGCGGCTACAGCCACGACTGTTATTAAATAGTCAAAATACGCCATCCATGGTGTTTTACGCTCACTGTCGTGACACAGCGCGACCGTATTTTACCGGTGTTCATCGCGCCCGGCAGTTTGCCTCCTATCAGCTCGCGATACGCAGCCGCTGGCGATTTCGTATTGTCGAAATTCAGTCGGTTCAGTCCATGCGGATTCGAGTCAATTCATCGCAGTCTAGTCGATTCGAAATAAATCAGTTACCTGCGCACGGAAAGTTCTGTGAGCAAGGTGTAGTCAAATGGGTCACAATGCAACATAGTCGCAGTCAATTAGCATAAATAAAAGTCATTATCCCCACTGTTTCCATTTCCCCACTGTTTCTCGCCAGCGAGCGATCGCATGGAGATGTCAACATCCGAGACGCCGCAATCTTCTGGCAGCAACTCTCATAACTCTACCCCTCTCGCGCCCCAACAAGGAGTGAAGAGGAAAAAGGGAGGATGCTTCACTTCCTCTCCCAAGGTGACCGACGTGGTAGAGCTGATCAACGACGCCCTCAAGGAGAGCTACAAGAAGATGTACCGACCCCTCACCACCCGGATAGAGCAGCTGCAGTTCGCTGTGTTCGAGGAGAAGCTGACCGACATCTCCCATCGAGATCAACAAGCTACTCGCCACCGACAAGCCGCTGTACTCCAGTGTGGCCGCCCGTGTCTGCCGCCGACAACGCCCGCATAGTCGTGCAGGTGCAGCAGGGAGTCAAGGACCAGGCTGAGGACGCCGATCGCAGCAAGCGTGCCTTCATCAAGAACCTGCCGGAGAACCCTAATGACTTCACACACTTTGCCGCCCTTCTCGACGAGCTGGAGCTCGACTCCGCTGTCGAGGTTTTTCGACTCAGAAACCCGCGGCCCGACGGCCGCTCACCCCGCCCACATATCGCGAAGTTCACCTCGGAAGCTCAGGTGTTCTCTTTTCTCAAGAAATGAAACGCGAAGAGCCGTCTCGCAAACCTGACGAGCTCTGCCCGCCTCGACATGTCTTCCGCGGAAAGCATAATCTACCGCCAAGCCTGGAAACAGGCCATATCGGAAAACGGCAAGGCGGGAGCACGCGTCTTCACCGTGCGCAACTTCAAGGTGGTGCGCGTGGAGACGCCGCAGCCGTGGACGCCTTCGAAGCCGCGCGCGCCGACCAGCTCGCCGAGCCAGCAGCCGCCGCAGCCAATGCAGCAGTCGCCCGCAGTCGCTGTCTGAGAGTCGCGCAGCACAACGTCCGCTCTACGGCATTGAGACTGAAGAGGAATCCTCGAAGACGATGACACTCTCTGAGACGTCTCTTCGCGATCGATCGTTGAAGCTCGGATCTTCCGTCGCCGAGATCGGAACTTTCCCAGAAGCCGCAAGAAGGAGATGACAAACACTACCAACAACACGTACGCATCCACGGGACCACCGAAATCCGTATTGTTGGGACTCGCAGTAAGCGTTGTATTACTGTACTTTACCGTAATCTTACTGTAGTTTACATTACCATGTGCTACTTGATTCGAGATAAATATTCTGATTCTGATTCTTCTTGTTTTAAGTTAAAAAAGTATTTTATTAAAATACGTTTAAGCATGCGTATATCTGCTCAGAAAAAAATCACACATTTAACATTCTTAAAACATCATTTGAAAGAAAAAAAATGTATTATATTAATCGAAATAGTCATTTTGAAATTTTAGTCAGCTGCGTCGCTGCAAAGAGAATTTATGCTTTTTGAAAAGGTAACTTCTATCGAAGAAAAGATGGCGTCAACCAGTAATCTGGCCTACGGAACCGTGCGAATCTAACTAACATGAATTGAATAAGTTCACATTGTTGCTAAGATGACCTTTGGATATCGCTTCTTAAAAAAAATCTAGCGCGAGCCCTATCCCGAACCAAAAAACTGATTGTTTGTCTTTTGTATTGTCATCGTGCAACTACTATATTTCTTACAGAAGGGAGTCAAAACATACATACATAGCAGTTTGGAAGAAGAAAAAGAGAAGTATGTTGATCGAGATTTTTTTGGCAGACTACTAGATTTTTTGAAAATGATTGTTTGCTCATTTGTTCAAAGTTTTTTTTTCCATTTTCGTTTTTCTTCGAGCACAATCATAGTCATAAACAGGTGCAATCTGAATACGGAACGGAACAGCTAAACAGAGCACGTGCATAAATCACATTACGTTCCTTCTGTTTATTACGCCAATCTTATCGTTTGTTCCGATTTAGTTGCTATTACGTTGCATACAGTTGCAAATATCAAATCAGAATGAACGACTCTGACGTAGATAACCTGAATGCTACTTCTATCTCGGCTGTCTCCACTGGTATATCGCTAGATGTTATCATTCTTGCTGTCCAAATCGCTTATGCCGTTCCTACGCTCACTCTATATTTGCATATCCTACTGCACATAAAGAAATACTCCAGTGACAGCTCGTTCTTTGCTATCTATAACTGGTTCTCCTACTTGGTCAATATCATGGTACTAAATTGAAACATATTCAATTTTAGAGTTTATTCTGTTTTATCGCCGACTTGTTTACTATGCGTTTTCCGACGTCTGGGTTCTATTGCAAATTTCTTTTCAAACACTTTGGAGAATTCACGCATGTACTGTGAGTTTTTAAGTTCAAACTGTAACAATTACTCTTGAGATCACCTGTTTATCTTCTGAACTACTACTTTCTCACAGCTCAACAAATATGCGTATGTTTGTTGGCCGTCAATAGAATGACGTGCATACTGAAGCCTATGACATACAACAAGGTGAACCACCAAGCAGAGTGGAAAAGACAAACCGATAGGCAGAAGTACGTTACAGATATGGTTTCGTTTCGTTCCCCCCAGTCGTCTACTAGCCCTAGTCTTTCCCGCTTTTGCCTTCCCTCATCTTTTCATTTCTCCTGTAAAATATGAAACACTTCCTACTGGAGGATGCATGATGGAATGGAAACGAGTAATTCCAGGAGTGGTGCGTCTCGCTCTCTTTCTCTCGTTTTTTTGATAGAAATTTTTAGCCAGACAACAGTGTGATCACATTATCGCTCACTATCCTTGCTTCTGTCTGCGCCGTTGTCTGCACTGCAGTTAGCATTGCTGCCCTAATGTTTTCTGGTGTGAAATCGAAGTGAGCTCACATGACATGACACTCTGCGTCATTTCTGATGAAGTCCTCTGTAGTCGAAGTCCAAGTTTGCAAGAAAACCGGAGACAATTCACTAGTAGCTGTAGCTACAACTTCAGGCGCACCGAGTTCAGCTTGTTCATCGTTGGTGTGTTCATGACAGCCGGAGCTGTGGTGTACGCAATCAATCAGGTGAGAAAGAGATCAGGTAGATCTAAAGAGTATCACACATGTCCTGGGGGTTATTTACGCATAACACCTGTTCAGTCTGTGAAATTTATCCGAGTCAATGTAGATACTGATCGTTTACAAGTTACAGCTCCTCTTTTACCTTTACCTGTTTGTCTTTCCACTCGATCTTGACAGTATAGCGCTTCTTTTTCTCGGCAGGTCGATTGTATCTGATGTGGTGAGTTTCAATTTTTTTCTAACAATTTTTTTTTTCAACAAAAAGTTTCAGGTCACCATTACGCCGCCCTGGATCTTACTTCTCATCAACCGTAACGTACGCAAGACGGTCAGTTCTCCCCGACCGCTGCTCATCACTATTACTAGCTTCTGCCACAAGAGAGAGAGAGAAGCAGTGCACTTTCTGAGTTCATCTTCACCTATCACTCATTTCCAGCTGCTTGCCCGCTGTGGCGTGTCGGTCGCGGGAGACGCGAAGACTACCCTGATCACAGTCAGCATCACTCCTCAAAGAACCTGCACAGAGCGCCGACACACCGCGCCAACCAGAACTTGATCTCACTACTTTTTCTTTCACTGTTTTTTGTGTGTGTTTTTTTTCTCGCGCTCCACGCATCACAATCCGAAACGTTACATTTGCCGACTGGCAATACATTCTTCAAAAATAAATGCAAATGCATTCAACTTCTATTTTTGATGGCCTAATTAGGGGCGGCGCGCAGCGGCGCCCGTTTGTTTTGAGCTGTGACGCGCGCAACACGCCACTCCCAAGGCACACACGATTTCTCTATTCTAATACAATATACTTAATTAGTGTGCGTTATTTGTTAGAATATCACTTTGTAAGACCTATGAGTATGATTCGTGAAACCAATATCGGTTGCGGCATCCAAAAACCGCCCTCTCTTGCTCTCTCCCGCTTTGCCACTAAACGTGTTTACGACGGCGGCGGCGGCGGCGGCGGCGGCGGCGACGACGGTGTGCATCACGTAAGCTCCGCCCACTGCACTTTGCGCTCATTGGTCGCTCGGCTCTCTTGCGTGCGCACTCTGATTGGCTGAGCGCATGCCCCGCCCTTCGTTCACCCACTCTCGTGTCGGCTCGCCGTCCAGGCCACCGCCCCAGTTTTGGCGCGAAAACTGTGGGGGGAGGGGAGTGTGCGGAGCGGAGTGAGTGGGTAAAGGCCCTTTTATACTCGCCGCACCGCACGGTGCGGCATGCGTTTCCCATTGTAAAGTGCAACCGCACGCCGCAATGCGTCTCGCCGCACGAAGCGTGCGGCTGCGGCTGCGTTTTGCACCTTTCAGACTCGCCGCATCGAAAACGCATGCGTTTTGCGTTATTACCTTGCCGCACGTGCGGTGCGGCCGAGTTTCTCAGCCGAATTCTGCCGCATGCCGCGATGCGTTTTACGATGCGGCGAAGTAGTTTTTGCTGATTTGCCGCATGCGTTTCAAAACGCAACCGCACCGCAGTTGCGTTGCGTTTAGTCTGAAACGCGCTTAAGAGAGAGAGACGCGAAATAGCGCGTGTCAATGAGAGACTGGCATTGGCAGGCGCACGAGCGATTCGACAAAGCAGTGCGTTTCCATATTCAGGATACGTTTTCTAAAGTTTCGAATATGTATACATAACATGTTCGGCACATCAACCTGAAAAACAATTTCTTCGAAATTTGAGAAAAGGACATCCATTCTCTTTCGAAAAGTACACGAGTAAAGAGGAGTGGTTTGTTTTGATCTAATTCAACAAAAGCACATGCATAAAATCTCTTCGCAGCTGACTAAAATTTCAAAACAAACCTGCTCTTTCTGATCGATGAAAAATATAGTATGCACTATAATCGTGTCATACATTTTGTTGCAAGTTACTTGTTGGGATTAACAGTATCCTGAATACCTGAACTCAACATGCTAACAAGAAAACAATTAGAGTTTTAAAACATCGTTCGAAAGAGCAGGTTTGTTTTGAAATTTTAGTCAGCTGCGAAGAGATTTTATGCATGTGCTTTTGTTGAATTAGATCAAAACAAACCACTCCTCTTTACTCGTGTACTTTTCGAAAGAGAATGAAGAGAATAAGTTGAGCATGTGGTAAGGAGGGGTCCTATCACGATCAGCACATCATCAAATCTGTGGCCCGAATACGACACTCAACCGCAAACACAACATACGTCTGGATGTACGCGAAACACGGAGAGATGATGTGAACAGAGTGCGGTATGTGGTAACGTTCAACTAATACATAAATCACTTGTAATACTTTGAGGATAGGGCACTAGTGAATCGGGCGCGTACCACTCGAATCGTTTTGTGAATTCAATTCGAATAAATATGAGTGGGTACACATCACATACTGTTTTCACGTGTATACGTTTACTTTCAACAGTTCTTTATCATCATTTAATCTAGAACCCTTTACATGATCTTTATCTTCCATAACTATTCATTGCCATGTAAATGGGGGGGGGGAAGAGAGAGACGGGAAAAAAGGAATTAAAGGGAAGAGAAAGGAGGAGAGGGAGAAAGACTAAAAAGTTCATTCAGCTTCTAGTGGAGTCATAAATATTGCGCGCTCATTGTTACACCCCCGACCCCCTCCCATTCTCTCGATCTGCCCGAGGGATGTTGGTGAAACAATAATTAATTTCCGCGGCTGGCGGCTAGCTGCATATCACACACGACTGAGGTCAGATCCCGAACATTGCATTCCAGTTGCAGTTTGCATCGCAATCGTCACTGATCCACCCAACTACGATCGTTTTCTGTCCGCAAAAACATCTGGATCGCGTAATGCGAGATCGCCCGGGGGAGATAATGGCCCGCTTCTTTCCGGAGAAGCCGACTCTTGTAGCTCGGCTTGACGTGTGTTTTTATCTCTCTCTCTCTCTCTCTCTCTCTCACATATACATAATTGAATGGCTAGTGTATCAAGGTGATTTCTCGACACGCCATTCGTACACAGCGCGGTTTGCAGTTCGCAGTTTTCGGGTGGCACGAGAGTAGTGTGAGAGATGTGGCCAATGCTATATCGCGTTTCTCGTTCTTCAGTTCGTTTTTACGCCACACCCCGACTCGTTGTAAGGCGACAATCACTGACAAAGTGACAGGGTTTGAACTCTCTCGTTTCTATCATCGTTTCTCCATAACACATTCTCAAACCGTATTGCTGGCATCTCGTTGAAACGTATTGCCGACTCATTCCCCCCGCAGCATTCTCGGTTGACCCGCATTGCTACTACTTGCCAGTCACAAACTGGTTTGCTCGAACCCTGCTCATTGATTCCGGAGTCGATCTTCTTCGCTGCATCCGATGCGCGTGACACGGCTAATTTGTCGGAATGCGAATCTGTTCGCGTAGAACACACTTTCTGTACCCGAGACTTCTCCCCCTCCTCTCCCAGAGAGATGGATTAGTAGTTGTTTATGTTATGCATCCGCGTCTTGTTGACCCCTCTCATAACAAACCTTTCGAATCGCGATTGGTGGCAGCTACACATTGTCAGCTCAATCAATCATGTTCATGTCATTCACTTAATCACTCACCACCTCTTTTTCGTGATTCACCACACTGACTGTGTTGTGTTTTTTTTTCCCGCCGGGTCGATTCTTTATGCGAACCACCACTTTTCGCTGTTCGGATGTCTTTTGTGATATGTGGTTGTGGATTTGGTGGTATTCCAGTTTCAGTCCCGCTGTTCTGTGCTATCACACACGCTGTTCTCTCTGCGCTCTCCTCACCTCGCGCACTCTCTCCATTTTCCATCATTTGCTTTGTTTCGCACTGTCTCTCTCTCTCTCTCTCTCTCTCTCTCTCTCTCTCTCTCTTCTCTTCTCACTCACGACCTTTACATTATCCAATCACACGCTTTTCCCACTTGGCGTCACTTTCATACGCATTTTTTATTGATTATGGTGTCACCAGTCAGAACGAGTTGTTTCATCTTTGCGCATCGCTTTCACCATGTTCTTGTCTATGAACGGTACCTGTCGCCTGGCACTTGCACAGTTCACTTTCCGATGCTCTGATAGTTCTCGTTTCTCTACGCTTTACCGACTGTACTATGTGATGTGATGAATATCAGATGGACGAAGAGGGTCTGCTCGACTTCTCCGGACAGGAGCCGTCGATCGCCGTCACATCAGTCCTACTCGAAGACGAGAATGCTCTCGACGTGCTGCAAAACTTTTCCGATGTCGTCATCTCATCGACACTCGGTGAGTCTCTATAACAGTTTATGTTTTCCATAACATTGCATCAATGCATGCTTGCATGGCATTCGTTGTTCGTTGCATCACATGCTTGAAACATTTCTATTCAGTCATCATATTGTGGCGTGAATGGCATTTTCCCATCTCTCTGCCTGTTTCTGCACTTAGCGCTAATGGCACTGTTGTTTCTCAATCGATACGCAGATAGGCTTATTATTCCAATCTCTGTGATTTTCACCTGGCGAAAACTTTGTAAGAGATTTGGAAACGCCGTACAATTCACGGCATTTTGATGGATTGTGTGTGAGACAGCGAGAGAAAAACACAGAAAAGAGAGAAGGAAAGGAGTAGACTGTGAGAGAGAAAGAGACTTCCAAGGTCACTCCCGTTCACTTCATTGATCAGTTGTAGGTTCAAGTGATGCGTGTCTCAATCTCAAGAAAAGATCTCAAGAAAAAAAAAATAGTGTGAATTATTGTGCAATTTTGTCACTTCTCAGTAGTTCATGTTCATGCAGTTTATTCAAATCAAATGACACTATGACACACACAACTGATCTGTATGAATGCCAAGAAGGGGAGAAAACATGTAACTATGTGTAGGGACGGGCACATGGGGGTGTATTGGGGTCTGGCAGCCGTCATGCAATCTCAATAGGGATGTGTGAGGCGAGAGGTCAGCCGAGTGAGGGCGAGATGTGTGCGCGGGGAACACCGCGAGCTAGCGGCTTCTTTTGACAATTACAGTCGATCACTCTCACTAATCGGGCAATTAGGAAATGACACCAGACACCATGACACCAGACACCAGACACCACGACACCACGACCCTCTGGTGTCGACACCACGACACCATGGTGTCAACACCACGACACCACGGTGTCGACACCACGACACCACGACACCACGACACCACTTTACAAAACGAAAAATTCTCCACCTTTTAGTTATATAGACGAGAGGTCGTAGTGCAGTTGTGTTTTTTGAAGTGGTGTCGTGGTGTCATGGTGTCGACACCGTGGTGTCGTGGTGTCGTGGTGTCGACACCACGGTGTCGTGGTGTCGTGGTGTCTGGTGTCTGGTGTCGTGGTGTCTGGTGTCATTTCCTAATTACCCACTAATCGAAGTCAACAATAAGCTTTTCAAAAAGCGCAGATTCTTCCCTCTTCGTCCATATACCACACCGTCTCTGTAAGAATCGAACACTTTTCGGGCTTGTGGATACTAGGAGCTATGTTGACGCAAATAGGGGTTTTCGAAGGTCCTCTACAAGATGTATATGTTAGTTTTTGTCAAATATGCAAATTAGGCTCATTAAAGGGACCACTACCTCAAATCGGTCAATTTTTGCGTCTAGATGGCGAAAGACGGTACAATCGATTTTCATGAAAATGTGTCCACAAGGCAAACAAAATGTGTAGATTCTGATGGTAAATTCTGTTTTTGTTTTTTCTCAGTTGAAATAACAATAAAAGTGCACATATCGGCATTTAGGCTGACTGGACCACTTTCAATCGTCTAGATGGCGAAAGACGGTACAATCGTTTTTTTTTTTTGAAAAAAAATCATGGAAACTAAACATAAAACGCTCTTTAAGGTGATGTAAGTCTTTTTTGTTTTTTTCGGACCGGAACAATTCCAGAAAAATTAAAAAAAATTTGAAAAAAAAAATCATTTTTTTGGTCATAACTTTTTTCAAAATAATTTTTTCGAAAATTATTCTATAATAAAAAAATCTTGAAATCTAACAAGGAATCGAACAAGCACCTATTTTAAATGTTTTGGCGAAAATTGACCGATTTGAGGTAGTGGTCCCTTAATGAGCCTAATTTGCATATTTGACAAAAACTAACATATACATCTTGTAGAGGACCTTCGAAAACCCCTATATGCGCCAACATAGCTCTTAGTAACCACCTCGACCGATTCTTACAGAGACGGTGTGATACAACACATTACGAATACGTTATCATACAGTGAAGATATGTGCTCAAACTTGAAGCTTGGTCAATTTTGCCAGAACTGATTTTTAAAAGTTTGATTATGTTTGCGTAATGCGCCACTAATAGTGCAGCGGTTTTTGGGAAGAAAACTGCAGTCTTCAGATAATGCCGCAAATCGCATTCCAATTGAAAATTACGCGAAATGACGCAATCACTTTTTATGAAAAGAATCCACTACAGGGAGTACTATACGGTACATTTTTTTCCATCATTTGACTGATACCTTTGCACGTGGTTCTGATAGAATGCTAATAGTACACATTTTTCAAACGTTTTATTCTTTTCTCAACTCTGATCTACAAACTCTCACGCAATTTACTTTTGTCAAACCTCACACCCGTCAAACAGACCACACATTTCCTTAAAAGTCGTATATCTGCAATCGTTTTGCAGCGCCAGACTCAGTTCATGGCTTTTTAGAATGGTATAGCTGTGTATTTTGTGAATACGTTTTCCTTCTCGTGATTTTGATCTACGCACATTCAAGCAACCCACTTTTGTAAAACCACACACATTACAAGTGCTTGTCGGACAGAGCAGAGGGTGGCAAGATAGTGTGTAGAGAGAAGAGGGGAGAGACGCGAGAGTGCGCCACTGGCAGGAATGGTCCCCGACGCGTCTCCAAATAAGCCACGCCCACCCAAGGCAACACGTCACAGCGTCTCATTGGATTTTGTTAGCAAAAAACATCGTTGATGAACACATATAATTTCTTTCAGAACCATTTTCGTCATTTAATGTTCTAATATTTTTTACTCAAATAGATGCGCTCTACACAACGGTGTCACTCTCAAATCTCAATCGTGAAATTCATGAAACACGTGCCCGTCCTTAACTATGTGTGTCAATCATTGATGGGATTACTCGACGATAACAACGAAATTGCGAAAAGCATTGCGAGTAGCGTGTTGAGGCGCCTTATATATTATAACATAGGAGAACAAACATAGAAAACGGTATATGTAAAACTTTAGTGCGAGCTGAAAAGTTATGCACTATCGACACTCAAACAAACTGAAATTCACAAAATCATAATTCTTTAATAATACAGTTCGCAAAAGTTACTGGCAGAAGTGAAAACATAACCGCCGAGTGTATGTAGTTTCTGGTTTTCTATCACACGAACACTAACTTTTCCGTCGTTGTTGTTTGACAGAACTTTTTTAAAGAATAGTCAAGAATAGCTTTTTTGGGAGTTTGACGATGGAACAAACATAGTCGTCATTTAACATGGTTTAGGTTTTTAGATTTTTGGTCACATCGTATGCAGCGTAATTGAGACGCGTGACGCGTAAGTTGCGCTTCCAATTATGAGATAGAAAACTTTAAAAAAAGAAAAAAAAGAGAAGAGAGAGAGATATAGAGAGAGAGAAAGAGAGAAAGAACGCGCGCACTGTGAAAAACCGCAGAGCACTTAAGAGAGTTACAAAAACATGAGTTGCAACTGTGACTTGTGACTAGACCTACTGCATTTCCCGTACATATTTCATTTTGTTCATATATAGGCAGGGCAGACCAAGTTAGTGCATGTGTTAGGTATTCATGCTAAACAACACGTTTAATGATTTGGCGTGGAAGTAGAAAATGAGGCATGTTTTCTATATGAGCGACAGTTTCCAAAACCGATATGAACTTTATTTCCGACACTGATATGAAATGTATCCGCTAGCAGAGGGAATCATGGCACTATCCTCATGGCCGCCTGCCGCAGCTCTCGTATGAAATAGATGACGATGAGCGGGTCGAGTAGTGGATAGATGGATATGCAGAGACAGACGGTGCGCGGGTAGGGAAACGAGTGGAAGAGCAGCGGGTATGAGGAGACGGCCGCGAACGGCACGCAGCTCAGCACACACGGCGCGAGTGACTGAACATAGACAGTCGAGTCAGTTAGGTATCCTTGCTCAACAACGGAGTTTGACGGTTTGGCGTGAAATGGCGTTTCATGTTCATTTCATGAACGTTTTGACAGCTAGGTGTCAACTGACCTGCATTGCCAACGCTTTGATCAACTCGTGATGGCAGCGTCTTGCTATGGGAGACAGCGAGTCGCTGCACAGCTTGCGCATCATGCACACTGACGTCACCGCAATGATCGACAACAACACGCCCTGCAATGGTACATAGCCATGAACTATTTCTATAGACGACGTCAGACTTGATGCATTAGCCGTTTTATGCGACAAAACCGTAATGTTTCCGATACGCATTGACGGATATGTTTTTTTTCGACATTACTTCATACCCTACGTATCATGTGCCCTTTCAGACCTGAGCGAACACGTTTGAAAGGGGTTGGTATTTGAGTGTGGCATCTACTCGCTAACTCAATCTCACCACATGCGCGTAGATGACCAGCACTGCTGCGAGGGCAGCCGAGTTGCGGTGTGCGATTGGCTGATTGTCGTGGTAGTAGTAGTAGTAGTAGTAGTGAAACCCGATCACACTCTGCGGCGTCGCGTTGAACCTGGTCTGCGCGTGGATCAGCGGCGCCACCTGATCGTACAGTCTCTGCTATTGTGTCGTGATCGTACCGCTCGGAACTCGTCGGGCGGCGAGACGCTGATCCGAAGCAGACACGCGAACACGGCGACCAAGTATGCGGCTGTGACGACGAGTAGCCAGCCACAGCGCAGCAGGCAAGCGAATAGGCGCGGCCTGAAAGTAGGCAAGAGCTAGAATGAAGACCGAAGCGATACCTGCACAGTAGCACGTATCGGTAGATGAACTGGAAAGTGATGGTGAGGAGAGAGACTATGTAGGCGGATGCAAACACGAGGAGAACGGGCAGCCGCCAACGGTCATCTAGCAGGGGCGAGATCGACACCACAAAGTAGGCGCCGTGATTCGAGAAACACACCTGCGAGCGAATAGTTTCCTCGAAAAAGCCTGTTTAGTCGCTGTTAGAAATTTTTGAACCAAACGCTACATAACAACATTCACTTCAAAATCAGTGTATGCGAAACATGTGTCAACTTTGTCCAAAAGTGACCCACCGGTGTGGCAAGGATGATCGCGACACTGTACACTATGTCGACGGAAGCAAACAACGCGAGAAGTGTTCTAAACAGTTTAGGCACGTGACAGCACTTTTATCCGAGCGATGACTTCAAATGTGTCACATTGAAGACACTAATACACTATGATTGTCGTTCAAACAACGAAATGTGAGAATGTGAGTGTATACCTGTAGTGAAGGGTGGCGGCGACGCAGGGTGCGGTGCACACGAGATATATGAGGAAGGCATTGAGAGCCAGGGCGATAATGGAGGTGTAGTGGGTGAGCAAAGTGATAGCGTCCGAAGCATCTCCCATCACTCTACCTTATACCTGACAAACAGCTCTCTTTTATATTTTACAATAGCACTTGTACTGATCAAAAGCATATAACGACCGTTTTACATAGTACATTTCGTATATTTCGAATTTGAAGTACAAACTGACTTTAGGCATACAATTGTATCAACCTTTTACCAGAATCCTATGAAGCTTAGAAGTACACACGTTTTAAATGCATCTAATGTCATGTTGGTGGATTTTTGATTTTAGAAAAAGGTATCGTATGTTGATATACGTTTCCTTCGACTGTGATTTCTGTTCAAAGAACGAGAAGCAGAGTGAAAACAGTGCAAGAGAAGAAAAAAATTCTGCATTCACAAACTTTGACCACAACTCTCATTTAGTTACAAAATGAGACATAAGCAATTAGAAATTAAAACGAAACAACTGTTAATGATCAACGCTTTAAAAGTAGGATACAACACAAGTAAGTTGTGATTTGAAAAAGATCAGGTGTGTTTACTATTTTGACTAATGAAATGTCAGTCAAGTTTGTGTGTTTTATTTCACGACTTCAAGACTATTCACGGATTTTTTTTTGTCGTTTGAAAAGTGTGAAAGTAGAACGACGGTCAGTGACACACAACGGTGACGCCTACTGTTGCGGGTTGAGAAGATGCGCGTGGCGAGAATGCAACAAACATTTAAAAGATATACAGGTTTTAAATGGCACAATAACAATCGAGCGTCGGAAAATCGAATCCCTTAAAAAGCGAACCTAACACTCAAAGGTGTTCTGATTGCAGCGCCGCTACTCCCATTCGCCACCAACTACTACCACATCGGGTTCCTGGTGGTGAAGACGCTGCTCGCACTGCTTGCCATTGTTCTCACCGCCGCCCTCAAGAGAGACTTCTTCAAGGTGAGCACGCATGGTTTGTGTTAGACTTGGAAAATCGTGAATCTTGATGAGTGCATGTACTAGACAACAGCAGTGTGAAAACGATTGAAGCGTGATTCATGGGACAGTGCGTCAGAGTCTCATCAGTAAAAACTGAAAAACAAGCACAAAACATGCAAATTTCATGATTACACTCGGTGTCGCAGCTAGTTGTGTAATGACTGCGATGAGTGTATTGATCAGAGTTTCATGATCTGTCAAACTCATTCATACAGACCAGACGTTTGTAGTCGTTCGGGTTCTTCCTCCTTCTGCCGATCCTCGCCGACGTCGGCTTCGACATCTACACTGAGATCAAGGCCAACACAACACTCTTCCAAGTCAGGTGGGAGAGAGAGAGATAGGAGTGGGGGGAAAGGGAGAGAAAGAGAGAGAGAAAGGGAGAGAGAGAGAGAGAGATAAGAATTGACGTTAAAGTGTGTTATAATTATTTTAAACGTTTTTGCTTTTGATTATTGTTATTCTGTTTTGTTTTGAAAAAAGACATTTCAGTGAGCAGCCGTGGACGTATTTCACTGGTGATTATTACCAAGGAGCTCTGAGTGCACTGCACAGGTGAACAGTTCGACCTTGTTGTTACGATCTTGAAGTTACGGCAACATGACGAAAGTTAGATCTTATTCTTGGTTTTATTGGAAGTACTGCGGAAAATGAAAGTACTGCTTTCATGTTTAACACAGTAAGACAAAAAGTTGCGCAGTTTCGTTTCTTCAGTTCGCAACAATTAATTTATTTGAGTTGATTCGTTTTTCAACATTACGGTGAAAGAACGATTCAAACTGCTTTTTTTTAAGAATAACGATCCTATATGAGAATAATTTGACCTGCTTCGTTCCCTTAGGATTACGAGACCAGCTTCGTTCCCTTAAGATTGCGATATGAGAATAATTGGACCTGCTTCGTTCCCTTAGGATTATGATATGGGAATAATTTAACCTGTTTAGGATTACGATATGATAATAATTTGACCTGCTTCGTTCCCTTAGGATTACGATATGAGAATAATTTGACCTGCTTCGTTCCCTTAGGATTACGATATGATAATAATTTGACCTGCTTCGTTCCCTTAGGATTACTATATGAGAATAATTTGACTTGCTTCGTTCCCTTAGGATTACGATATGAGAATAATTTGACCTGCTTCGTTCCCTTAGGATTGCGATATGAGAATAATTTGACCTGCTTCGTTTTCTTAGGATTACTATATTACTATCCTAGCATGTAGAAAACGGCCTGTCCGTCCGTCCGTCCGTAAGTGACGCTCATGTGCCGCTTATATCCTAGCTGCCGCCAGCATGTGACACGCGCTGGTTTTGTACTTTATTCAGCGAGAGCATGTGATTGCGAAATTATCCCCCCATACCGACTGGTAGGAGAATAATTTGATCTACGTCGTTTCCCTAGGGGTCACGGTAGAAGAATGGTTTGATCTGCTTCGTTCACTTAAAATTACGATAGGAGAATACTTTGATCTGCGTCGTTTTCTTAGGATTACCGTAGAAAAATGATTTGATTTGTCCCGTTTCTTTCGAATTATGGTCGGAGAACAAGTCGAATTGTTCCAGCAAGACGCTGGTGATGTACGAGGACATGCTGGTGCACTACACCACCTACCTCATGCTGCAGTGAGTAACCCCAAACTTTATTCGTTTTACTCATCAACAAGTAGTAAGGCAAACGCACATGTGTGTGTGTTTTTTGAAACAATTTTGAGTGATTTTTCAGTGAGCTGAAGCACTTTGCGCTTTTCTCGTTCATCATCCTCGACTTCCTCTTCTGGGCGTTCCTGTTCAACGTCGTGCTGGTCAGTTACTTCCACAATATGTCAAATTATATATGTTCTATATCAAATCCCATTTTTGTCAAAGAAAAAAAACCCATCTATGTCGAATTTTGTGCTAATATACAAATACGTATTGTTATTGGCATGACGAAACACCGTCGCAAGAAACTGAACTTTTTAGAACTTTGAAGACAGCGCTTTTCCTGTTGATCCGGCGGTTATAGTAACTTGTTCAGATCACAGGGAAACTGAATGATTCATGAGATCATTCAATTATCGTTTCTCGCTCAGGTGTTCTACTACGCGCAGAAGGCGGTGCTCAAGCCAGAGGAGATCAACTACATACCCACATTGTGCGTCTCTCTCTCTCTCTCTCTCTCTCTCTCTCTCTCTCTCTCGTTCTGTCTCGTTTCGTCTCGTTCTGTCTCGTCATTTCTCGGTCCAACATCCTGGTTCTAGTAAACACAAATGCGACTTCACTCAAAAAAAAACTTCGATCACTCTCTCCATTGCAGCCTGCCGTTCCTCAAGCTGCAGATCTTCCCCGTCCTCCTCACCACCATCGACACGCTGCTCGCCGAGTTCGAGGTGGGCTAGGGTGTTTTCCGAGTGTGAGTGTCCGTCCGTCCAGGTCCCCGCGTGGCTCTCGCTCTCCGTCACCGGCCTGGTGCGCGTCATCGCGTGCGGCCTCGCACTCGTCATCACACTCCAGATCCTAGGGGTGAGTGAAAGGACCCTCTCCCTTTCTCTCGTTCTCTCTCTCTCTCTCTCTCTCTCTCTCTCTCTCTCTCTCTCTCTTCCTGTTCTTTGTCCAGACACAATCCTTCCTTTCAGTCGCTGTTCGTGTTCTGTCGCCGGCGGGACGAGTACACCCGCTCCTCGCCCTACGACTCGGTCCGCTGCGGCAAGTGGCGGCTCACCTGTCTCATCATGTTCGCTATGGTCGCGTGCGTCGGCACAGCACCCTACTGGGGTGAGTGTATGTTTGTATGTCTGCCTCTCTCTCTCTCTCCTTCTCTCTCTCTTTCTCTCTCACACATTCGTAGTACCACATTCCTACATAGGTTCATAGGTGTCTTGCATCGAGCGTTTCTACACACACTTAACCTTTTTTGATCTGCCAACAAGCCGCGCTGGTGGGCAAAGATTTTCATTGAGGGTTTCTGCGAGCCACGGAGGTGAAATAGGAGAGAAATACGATAAGTTCACATGACGGATAAGCAATCAGCGCCGAAGGAGTGAATCGGGGTTTATTATGTTAGTATAGTGTAGTTCCGCACGTCGACGTTTTCTGGAGTGACAGGATAACTCGTTGACCGGGCGATACCAAACAACGCAATTGTATTAGCGTGAGAATGTTTTTTGCGGACATTCCGGAAACTCGAAGAATCTGTCAGCGGCACGCAACCACCAATCAGAAACCTCGAACCGTTTGTAGTACAGTCATGCGTCATGATATTGCATCAATTGCAATTACAAAGGAACAAAGGTCTAAAGCCTAACGCACTGCTTATTCTTTTTCCATTGTGTTTGTCTAGAAACCAGGTGCACAGTGTTCATGTGTTTTATATCCACAGTTCGTAATATGATATGATATCACTCGTCTTTAATGACTAGACTCTGGAATTGTTATGGAGAAAAGGGAAATAGGGCGTAGGCTTTACCGTTTCCCTAGACACTGTGACGATATCCTCCATCTATATTCATTTCCAGTTCCGCAAATGATTCTAATATGGCTCATAATTAATTCAACTCGTCATGTTGACCCTTCTGCAACTGAAATGAAAACATTCGCCGCACACGTCTGCGAAAATTTATTCGACAGCGAATACAAAAAATCACATCTGAGCCGCAGAACACTTTCAAACATTCAAAAAAACAACGATTGTATCCACAGTTGAATCAGAACAACGACAAAAAAGATGCTGACTGTTCAATCACAAAAAAAGTTAACTCATGTTTTCAGTGTGGTCGGGTGTCTCTCTAGCAGAGGACTTCCTGGTTCTCACAGGCCTCGCCGACCCCGCCTCTCTTCCCCTGCACCTGGCGGCCGACTGCTGGCAGCTGCACCTCACCGTCTTACCCCTTCGCTCATTCCTCCTCCCCTTTCTCATGATCCTTCTTCTTGCTCCTTATAGGAAGAAGTTCTGCAGAACGTTCTGTTCCTGTTGTCTCCGGAAGTAGTGAAGAATATTAACATAGATTAGGGTCGTCAAACTAGTGTCGTCATTATTCCTTTCCTATCGTGAAAGTTTCACTTCGTAGTTTGTGTTTGTGTGCGGTTGCTCACTTTTTTTGCTAGTTTGCAGTGTTACAAACATTATTTTTTGTCGTCTACATTTGAAAGTCACACTCCAACTTCTGAGATTCGTGTTTTTTATCATTTTGTCTTTTGATGTTTCAGCAACATAATTAATAAACATCACAGGTATATGTGTTATAGTGTGATAATTCGTCAACATGATTTATTCAATATTTCACAAGCTAGACGCCGATTCGATTATTCCCCAGGGAGATTTACCGAGTCGGTTGACTATTCTTGAAACTGACACTTTCGCTCCAATTGCAATCATCCGGATTGCGTGTACATTATGGATTTACTGCGGCTAACGAAACCAACGTCTTTTATGGCATTGCGCCGGAAATTAACTCAATTACATCGTTGATATCGTTGCACCTGCGTTATAGGCGTTTTGTACGGCGATATTCACGACTTGCAGAATGTGATGTGTGCCCTCTAACCGTTAAGCGTCGTCTAGAAAACCTCGTTAACTTGAAAAAAGTGTCGAGCATGAGAACCCCTCCCTACTCGTTTCGCGTGCGCTACAATTCAAAAGACACTGTTCCGCTGTCGTTTTTTTTTGCATCTCATTGCTGCTGATTATTGCTGAATTGTGTTAGATGTCGATGTTCGTTTTTAGTTGCACAATGGAAACGAGCACGATAGTCACTACGGAAATGACCACAGGATCGACCATCACGCCCGCGCAAACAAAAGCGAATGCAGGTGAGGTTTTTTTTTGTCCAAAACAAAGATTGTTTTGTTTCAATAACAGAAAACGCGGCGGAAACGGCTATGCTCATCAATTGGGCAATGATCGGTGTTCGATTCGTGATAGCTGCTATTATACTGCTACTGGGACTGAAAATACCCAAAGTGAGTACAACCTTTTTTTTTCAAACTGTTTTGAATTTGACAAAAAAAATTATTTAACACTGTGGTTGCAGGACTTCATGAAGACGTTCGCGTATGGGGTGTGCATACCGGTGTTTCTCGGCGAGTGTCTCACCGTCTACATCGAAGTCATGACCATGATCAACCACCGCGTACACAATAACTCCGTCCAATTCTACAAGTGAGCACTGCTGGTTTTGTTTTGTTTACCGCATTTGCAATGCCACTTTTTGCAGTTGTGTTTCTGCATGGTTTTTGTAGTTCATCACAGTGTGATTGTCACCAACTACATTTTGAAATGTTTGAAACAGTTGGTCTGTTCGATCCCACCTGCAACATGTCGCACGCGTCTCATAGTGGGAGAAGCACCGGGTGTGAAACGAATCCCGACTCGCTCCCACATTATCGATAGAAAACGAGTACTAATGTGTTTGTATTTCACGCGACAAATATATATATATATATATATATATATATATATAGAGAGAGAGAGAGAGAGAGAGAGAGAGAGAGAGAGTCGCTACCGTTTCAGGTCGTACATCATGTGGACGGACTCGGTCTCGTATGTGATGTGGGACTACGTGCACTTCGGTTTCATGTTGATGGCTGTTCTTCTCCTCCGCTGTTGCCATCTCGCATACAAGCGAGACGACGTCGTCAACCTATTCCCTATGACGTGAGTTTGTGGCGCCATTGCAGACTCGGCTACCCACTGCATGTTGTGGTCTGATTGAGTCAAGTGACGGGTAGTGGGATTTCACTCGCACTCTTATCAATCACTTCAATCACATGTTTTTTGCCTACTCTGTGCCTTCGATAGTGCCCCGTTTCAGTTCGGTCACCGTTCTGGTGCAAATCGTGCCACTCTTTCTCTGCGCCATCGGCATGGTGCGATTCTCGCTCAAAGAGGTGAGACGATTGAGGGATTCGTAGACCTGGCGTTGACTTTTGGTTTACGTTTGCACGTTAAAAAAACCTCTATCAGTAATACAACAACACAAAAAGAAGAGAGAATGGTTCCACTTCGAACCATTCCAGGAGGGAGGGGAAAGCTCGTTTCAAGAAGCACAGAATAGCAAAATAGCAGAATCAGAACTTCATACTAATGAAACCGTGGTGGTTGCAGGTGAACCCGGTAATGGAGTCGATCGCGCGCCTCAACCAGGTCGTCACGTTTGTCTGCTTCATCACACTCACCGTACAAATATTCTTCGTGAGTCACACTTTCGTGAGCTAAACCCGCTCGAGCTTCTGCTTTTGCGTTTATTCTCTGATTGTGATTTCCGTGAAATCATTTTTTTATTAACTGTGAAACTGTGTTTCTATTAACGTCAAAACCAATGTTTTCAAAGTGAAACAGGCGAGGTCCATTCTAGCAGACAGCTGAATTTCAATTTTGCAAACTCTGCCTGAGGCTTCTAACTACCACCTGCTGTTTTTATTTGAGCGTTGAAGAACATTAATTTTAACTTCTGTCTGAAAACAGTTGTGGGCTGAATCCAAACTCCTACTCATTTCTTGAAAAGCGATTAAGGCAAGTGGATTGGTAGCAGGTGTTAATAAAGCACAACAGTGAAACTATTGGAATACATTGATTTTTAAATTTAAATATACCACCCAAAACTCAAAGTTGTTATACTGTTAAAAATACATATAGTAGTGCCATCGCTGAGTTTTATGTAAGCACACTTCACATTAACACTAAGCTTACTTTACCCCATTCCAGTCGATCGTTCTCGTTTCGCGCGAGCTACCGTACCCACACGCGAACAGCAAGGACCTGCAGATCCGAGACGCGAGGAGGTGATTTCTCAACGCGAGCATGATTCTCTTTTGCAAAGTACAAGCGTAAAGTACCTCTGTTTGGGTTTATCTCAATTCAACAAAAGCACATGCATAAAACTATTATTTCTACACTAAACTATAAACACAAACCTGCTCTCTCAAACGATATGTAGAAACGTATACTTTATCGATAATTTATCAATGGGGGCTATATGATATACTTACTTTTTTTTATGAAAGCATTGTGAGAACCAATAAACCGCTATAGAACAATCGTTCAGTTTACAATGATGTTTTCTTTATTTTTGAATGTATACAAATACAGTACAGCTCGAGTTAGGTGATCCCTGTCCATGGACGTCCATGAACGTCCGGGATTTTGGTGGACGTTTCTGGTGTCTCTCTCTTTACACACTCTCTCGCGTTCCCATCGCCTCCTCCCCACAGGCAATTTATGGCTCCTGTTTGAAGGGAATGTGGGCAGTGAGAGAACTGACTTTTCTAAATGAACTTTTCATGAAATCAAACCATTACTATCAATTATGTTTTGTTCAGAGCATCTCGAATATACCATATTTCATAGTGCTCCGATGAAGTTCACTACTTACTGACTTTCAGTACTGACTTCCATTTTTACGTGAGTATTCAAAACATAAGGTATGACAAGAGCTTTTTGATAGATGACTCATTCGATAAACGGTTTCATAGAATGTGAGTGATAGAATGTGTGTGTGCAATAGTATATTCATCTTGGCATTTGATTGTCAATGCATTTGTGATAGTTTTGAGAGAGCAGGTTTGTGTTTATAGTTTAGTGTAGAAATAATAGTTTTATGCATGTGCTTTTGTTGAATTGAGATAAACCCAAAATGAGGTACTTTACGACTTTTCAAAAGAGAATGAATGTCCTTTTGTTGAATTTCGAAGAAATTCTCTTTTTTTCAAATTTCAATGTATTTTAAACCACAAAAATAACAACAACAAAACAACGCTCGTGAACGACGACGCAAATCGCAAACAGTGGGCATATTATCGCGCTCTCCCGCACACATCACGAACCAATGAGCGCGCGGGGGCGGGGTTAGTGAGCAAGTCTTTCAGCGAATCAGCGACCAGCAGCATACCTCACAGACGTGCAGACCTAACCAGCGAACATATTTTTGGGTCTTAAACTATTGTTTCATGTTTTAGTTTGGGGTTTAGTTGTTCAACGAACGATTTAGAGACAATATCATGATATAATACTGAAACATTTATTATTTGAATGATTTACAAGCGATTTTGGCGGCCCTGCGGTCCGAGCGGCTCTGCGCTCGGCTGGATAAGACCCAAACGATCGGCGCTTCGCGCCGATCCTAATACTACCATTTATTGAAGCAAGACTCCATGATCTCTGTTTGTTGCTTGCGCACCATACGTGGTTGCGATTAATTTTGTTTTCTCGCGAAGAAAATAGATAATACCGATTGAAAAAAGTGGGAGTAAAGTTTGCTTTCAGTCGCCTTGCCTGGTCGATCGCCTACATGACCCTGCCCTACTGCTCCATTCTACCCGCATTCGGTGAGTCACTCTGAATATACGGCGCGGCATCTGCCCCTCTTGGTGCAGCCAGAGCATCGGCAGACACGCAGACCGCTTAGCAGCGTGATAGCTGATTGTCCAAGACATGCGGGCCGGACGAGATAAAACCCAATTATACTACTGGCAAACAAATACACTAAAGAAACTTTAAAATAGGCGCCGCTCTTCAAAGAGAAAAAATTAAAATAGGCGCGTGTTGTTGCGCAGTGACGCGCTCAATGCGGGGAACCGCGTCATGGAGTCTAATCAGGCATATACAGTTTCTGTCTGCGCGCAGAAACCAAAACTGTTGTTTGGCTCGTAAAAACATCATCATTGTGTAGTAGTTTCACAAAACCGGTTGGCTAGATGTGTGTTGTTGCAGTCAACTCACTTCTCTGGGTCTACTCATGGTTCAGTGACCAAAAGGATCACGCCGGAGCGAAGAGGGTGAGTGTGGAATGATCAAAAGTCATCTGGTAGAAGTCAAAAAGGAATTTAGCGAAGTATGTGCAATCGAACATCCCTTAACAAAACCATCGACAGCAAACTGTTATGTTAAAACACTGTCACATTCAGACGCAAGAGTTGGTGGAGACGATGGAGTACCTGGTGAACTTCTACCGGCCCACGTGGCTGGTCCTGTTCACGGCTCTGTTGCTACCACCCTTTCGAAGAGCCATACCACTACTATTCTGCTGCCTTCCGTGCTGTCCCAAGCCCAAAGTAAAGAGAGAAAAAGAAAAAAAAGAGAGGGAGAGAGAGGGAGAGGAAGAGAGAGAGACAGAGAGAGAGAGAGAGAGAGAGAGAGAGAGAGAGAGAAATTAATCGTTACAGGTGGAACCAGAGCCGCGCAAGACCACTGACATGAGCAACATGTACAAGTTCGCGGATTTCTGAACGCTACATTTTCTCTCGTGTGTTTTTTATTGTATGTGTAGTGTCTGTATATAGTGCACATCGAAATATTTGCACGTATTTAAGTTTACTATGAACAAATTGAAAACTCTCTCTCAGAAAGTGTGCATTCTCAAGTATCGAATAAAATGTTTGTTTTCTGTGATCTGCAGGCAACTGTCGACAGTAGAAAAGGTTCAAACAATCACTTTTCGCAAAGCGGTGATAAAATTTGAACCTGGAAAAAGACAGCTTGACGCAGGAACTCTATTGGAACAGTTCATCAGCTGTAGAGAGTGCATTGAAGTGCGCCTGATGAGTTTAACCGAAGTGCGGGATCGTGTGGTCACCCACTCAACCCCCAAGAGCGCCGTCTCCTCTCCCTTGCTGCATGCTGAACACGGCTATGTATGTACGCGTTGAGCGCGGCGTGTTGTGCAGTGTGCCGATGGAACCAAGTGCGAACAGGGGCTGTGAGCGGCCGTTTCCAGTATAAGACTTTCACCACCGACCAGCCTACAACAGCCTGCGACCACGACACGCGGACAGCGCTGCGCCCGCTTTTCTCAGGCCACACTGCACTGAACAACTATTACGTCTTCATTCATGTTAAAATCTTGCATATGTTTGTTGTTATCTTCAACTAAGTACATCGGTGTATCAAAACTGGTGTGCTTCTGCCGGTAAACCGAATCTTTTCAGATCATTCAGATCTGTGTCAATTGTTGGTGCGGTGAGATTCGCCGAGTCTCGAAGCCCCCATTCTTTCTTTCTCCGGTGTCGTCTCACATTCCTGACCTCTTCCCTTTCCCGTTTCTCACGACTCCTCTGCCGGCCGGGGCGCATATTCATAGCCTCGCCGCGAAAGCCGCGGGCGCTCATCCCCCCATTCTCTTCTCGGCACTCGCTCTGTTCATTCTCGAATGGAGCTGCTTCGGTCGGACGGGGTGTGTCTGGTGTGCGGCGATCGCGCCAGTGGTGAGTGAGTGTGAGTGAGTGAGTGAGTGACAGCTGTGCGGGTGCTCGAGAGTGAGGGACTGCTGTCAGGTCGACACTACGGTGTGCTCTCGTGCGATGGCTGTCGCGGATTCTTCAAGAGGTAAGGTACATTCGAAACCAGTCTCTGAAAACATTTTACATTCAGTACGCGTCGCGAGTTCCAAAAGTCAGTGTTGGTCTTTTGGTGAACGGTCAGCAAAAAAAGAGTTTTGCACACTGTGGAGCTACATGCTCACCTAACTAAATGGTCGTTCAAAACGCCTATGAACCACTTTTGAAAACGTTGTGATTTTTCCGAAACACAGTGGAATGCTTTGCGGGCATTTGCGAATCAACTTGAAAGTGGTTGAGCTGAGACAGGTGCAGGTCCACAGGCCTTGATTCTATGAACGTTGGTCAGGTCGATCCGCCGCAACCTGTCGTACGCGTGCAAGGAGGGCGGTCGGTGTGTGGTGGATGTGGTGCGCAGGAACCAGTGCCAGGCCTGCCGCTTCGCCAAGTGCATCACAGTCAACATGAACAGACACGGTGGGCACTCGTCAATTATGTGTCAAAACAAACAGTTCTCGATCGGTCGCCTCATCTTCCTTTTGCTATTTTACAACAATAGCATTTTCGAAATTCTTCGCCACTTTAGTATGCGCCCCAGTGTCAGCGACCGGGAAAAGAGCATTAGGTCGCCGCGTCTCGCTTCTCTTTTCCCACCCGTATCCTCTTTCGCCCCCTTTCCCGCGCCCTCTCCACTGTGCTGATCCCAGAAAGCGCGGGCGCGCCGCTTATTAGCTTATTCCCTGAAAACCTCAAAGCGGAAAAGAAAGACCGCCGCGAGCAAACCACGTAGACTAGACCGTAGCGAAACTGTTCAACTAAAAAACTTTGTTTTTTTTTGAAAATGGTCGGGCGAATGTCACACTATTCGAAAAGAGTGAGACACAAAGGAAATGTTACTGTGAACTTCATTTCAGCTGTACAAAACGAGCGTGTCGCTATTTCGCCCAGAAACGGTTCAACAGGGAGGTGAGCCGATTTTCAAAGCGCTAACCAAAAACCATTCAGCAAACGCTCGGACATGCCTCTCTCCATGGTGAAGCTGACGTCTCCGCACGTACTCGACCTGCGAGCGAAGCCGAATCAGGCGGTACGCATGGAAAACAGAAAAACAACAGGTCAAAACGTTCAGTTCTCGATCGGGCGGCTAATGTCGCCTTGTCACACTCCCGTGTGGACGGCGTTCGCGGGGCAGGTGGTGCGAGCGCTGGCCGCCGCCCCGCCGGTCAACACACTCACCGCCGCCGATAGGAAGGTGCGAGGAACGAGGAGGCTGCTGCTCAGCTAGCACTGTCTGAAAAGAGACTTTCTGATTTCTCTTGTGATGTGTAGAAGAGGAAAGAAAAGAGAGAGAGAGAGAGAGAGAGAGAGAGAGAGAGAGAGAGAAAGAGGCAGAGAGCAAGAGAGAGGGAGATATATAATATAAAGATATGTGTTTTGCAGGTTATGTTTTCCGTTTCTTGGCACTCGGTGTTTCTGTTTCATGCAGTGTGCCAGTTCGGCATGTCTGTGATCAATGGTGAATCTCTCTCTCTCTCTCTCTCTCTCTCTCTCTCTCTCTCTCTCTCTCTCTCTCTCTCTCCTTTTCTGTCTCTCTCTTTCTAGTCTTCCTCTCAGACGCGTGTCCGTCGGAACGTGTGCGTGCCGCGTGTCGCTACATCGATGACCTCTCCCTGTCCCTGCTGGAGCAGTGGTGCATCAACACAGTTCTCCTCTTTCGACCCGGTGACCAAACGCTTGCTAGATTCTGCGTTCCTAGATGCCTGAAGTGTGCATAGGCATAGTCCATTTGCCAGAAAGTTAGAACCTACTAAATTAGACCGCCAAACGCGCGAATTTGCGCGAACGAAAGTGACCTGATAGCGCGGCTAGATGTGATGAAATGATGTCTAAAATGTTAGCGGAAAAGTATGTAGCTTGTGAGTCGAGAAGAAAGACACTCTAGAACAAGCACAAATGGTCACATTTTATCATTTTTTTCATTGGTAATTTACACCGTGGCCGAAATTTGAAAATGATTTGAGGCAATCACCGTTCAAAGCACTTTCTTCTATTTATAAGTTCTCATTGTAGAGGATGCCCGGTATGAGTGTCCATCGACCATCCGGGCAGTGCAGATACAAGCAGCGGCCGTGCTCGCCGAAGCGGGGGGCGGGGCGACAGGGGGCGGGGCCAGAGCGGCCAGGCTCTCGGTCGCACTGCCCACACTTGTACAGATCGGACAAGATGAGGTGAGACAAACACAACCATGTTACAACAACGCGAGCAGAAAAAGTGAAGAAACAAAAACAAACATGTATTTCTAGGTGCGTCTCGCCTTCTTTCCAGATCTCTCCTCTCAACAAGTGGAACAACTACACAGATCACATTTGTGATCAGAAAAAAAAAACAGATGATCAACACCAGACCTATCCGAGATTACTCTCATTTTCGAGTGCGTACCGTGATACAAGAATAAAGATTGGCGTATGCTGTACAAGTTTGTTTGTGTCTACTCTCTCTCTCTCTCTCTCTCTCTCTCTCTCTCTCTCTCTCTTTCTTTCTTCGTTTCTTTCTTTCTCTCTCTCTCTCTCTCTCTCTCTCTCTCTCTCTCTTTTTCTCTCTCTCTTTTTCTCTCTCTCTCTCCATTTCCCTCACTCTCTCTTTCTTTCATTACATGAAACATAAACTCTCACTGGTTTTGACATCGTATATCATACATGATGAAATAAAAAAAAGATAATACAAATGCTTGCTATGAATATGCCTTGTATGATTGTTTGCTTTGCAAATAACAAGAAAAACTTTTCCTTTATTTTGGAAAAGTTATGAATTTCTTGAGATCTTCGAAATAGGACTGTGTCATCAATGTCGAAAACATTCAAATCATGTGTGATGATTTACTATGTTGTTATTGTACTTATTAGTACAATGTGTGACAAAGACATTAGAGAGGGCGCGCAGCGCCCTCTCTCTTGGGTTAAAATAAGGCTCGCGCCAGAATTTTCAAGTAGCGATATCCAAAGGACATGTTAGCAACAATGTGAAGTCTTCCAATTTATGTTAGTTAGATTCGCACGGTTCCATAGGGCAGATCACTAATTGACGGCATCTTTGTATCTTTTCTCCGAAAGAAGTTATGAGCGATCTCGCACTCGCACTAGGCGAAAGGCCAGCGTGTGGGTGGGTGGGTGGGTGGGTGTCGTTTCCAGTCACGCTAGCTGATAGCTAGCCCTCTGCTGGCGGGCGAGCGCGAGAGCACGCGAGAGAGCACGCTGTTTGGAGAGAGACAGATGTACTTTGGTGGCTGCGATCAGTAGGAATTTAGTAAGGGGAGAGAGAAAGAGAGAACGAGAGAACGAGAGAACGAGAGAACGAGAGAACGAGAGAACGAGAGAACGAGAGAACGATATAACGAGAGAAAAGGAGAAAAAGAGAGGAGGGAAGGAGGGAAGGAGAGACGGAGAGAACGAGAGAACGAGAGAACGAGAGAAGGATAGAAAGAGAGAACGAGAGAACGAGAGAACCAGAGAAAGAGAGAAAGATATAAAAAGAGAACGAGAGAGCTAGAGAACGAGAGAAAGAGAGAAAGGGAGAAGGAGGGAAGGAGGGATGGAGAGAAGAAGAGAAGGATAGAAAGAGAGAACGAGAGAACTAGAGAACGAAAGAAAGAGAGAAAGAGAGAAAGAGATAAAGAGAGAACGAGAGAAAGCGAGAACGATATAACGAGAGAATTAGAGAACGAGAGAAAGAGAGAATGGGAGGAGGAGGGAAGGAGGGAAGGAGAGAAAGAGAGAAAGAGAGAACGAGAAAACGAGAAAACGAGAGAAAGAGAAAACGAGAGAAAGAGAGAACGATATAACGAGAGAGCTAGAGAACGAGAGAAAGAGAGAAAGGGAGAAGGAGGGAAGGAGGGATGGAGAGAAGAAGAGAAGGAGAGAAGGAGAGAACTAGAGAAAAAAGAGAAAGAGAGAAAGAGAGAAAGAGAGAAAGAGAGAAAGAGAGAAAGAGAGAAAGAGAGAAAGAGAGAAAGAGAGAAAGAGAGAAAGAGAGAAAGAGAGAAAGAGAGAAAGAGATAATGAGAGAACGAGAGAAAGAGAAACCGATAGAAAGAGAAAACGAGTGAAAGAGAGAACGATATAACGAGAGAACTAGAGAACGAGAGAAAGAGAGAAAGTGAGAAGGCGGGAAGGAGGGAAGGAAAGAAGGAGAGAACGAGACAACGAGAGAACGAGACAACGAGACAACGAGAGAACGAGAGAACGAGAGAACGAGAAAACGAGAGCACGAGAGAACGAGAGAAAGAGAGAACGATATAACGATATAACGAGAGAAATAGAGAACGAGAGAAAGAGAGAAAGAGAGAAGGAGAGAAGGAGGGAAGAAGAGAAGGAGAGACGGAGAGAACGAGAGAACGAGAGAACGAGAGAACGAGAGAAGGATAGAAAGAGAGAACGAGATAAAGAGAGAACGAGAGAACGAGAGAACGAGAGAACGAGAAAACGAGAGAAAGAGAGAACAAGAGAAAGAGAGAACGAAAGAAAGAGAGAACGATATAACTAGAGAACGAGAGAACGAGAGAAAGAGAGAAGGAGGGTGGTAGGAGGGAAGGAGGGAAGGAGAGACGGAGAGACGGAGAGACGGTGAAAACGAGAGAACGAGAGAACGAGAAACGAGAGAACGAGAGAACGAGAGAACGAGAGAAAGAGAGAAAGAGAGAAAGAGAGAACGAGAGAAAGAGAGAACTGGAGAACTAGAGAAAAAGAGAAAGGGAGAAAGAGGGAAGGAGGGAAGGAGAGAAGAAGAGAAGGAGACACGCGAGAACGAGAGAACGAGAGAACGAGAGAACGAGAGAACGAGAGAACGAGAGAACGAGAGAACGAGAGAAAGAGAAAACGAAATAACGAGAGAACTAGATAACGAGAGAACGAGAGAACGAGAGAAAGAGAGAAAGGGAGAAGGGGGGAAGGAGGGAAGGAGAGAAGGAGAGACGGAGAGACGGAGAGAACGAGAGAACGAGAGAACGAGAGAACGAGAGAAAGAGAGAACGAGAGAAAGAGAGAAAAGAGAGAAAAGAGAGAACGAGAGAACGAGAGAAAGAGAGAAAAGAGAGAAAGGGAGAAAGAGAGAACGAGAGATGGAGAGAACTAGAGAACGAGAGAAAGAGAGAAAGGGATAACGAGAGAACGAGAGAAAGAGAGAACGAGAGAAAGAGAGAACGAGAGAAAGAGAGAAGGAAAGAAGGAGGGAAGGAAGGAAGGAGGGAAGGAGAGGAGGAGAGGAGGAGAGAAGGGGAGAAGGAGAGAAGGAGGGAAGGAATGGGAGGAGAGAAGGAGGAAAGGAGAGGAGGAGAGAAGGAAAGAAGGAGAGAAGGAGGGAAGGAATGGAAGGAGAGAACGAGAGAACGAGAAAATATCGAATAAATTTGAAATGAAATTGATGAAATAATGAGAGAAGAACATGTTACATGTATGAAGACGAGAGAGAAAATTTCTATGAAATTCAACAAAAGGACATATATTATCTTTTAAAAGTACTTCCGTAAAAAGTGTTGTTTGTGTTAACCTGATTCAAGAAAAGCGCATGCATATATTATTAATTTTCGAAAAATCAAGTCGTAAACACCTGAACATGAAAACTAACACAAACTTGCTCTTTCAAAACGTTGAATAATTTTTGAATAATTAATGTTGAATAATTCCATGTTTTATTTTTTTGACATTTTTATACCTGAAACATTGAGTCAAACAACATCACGAATAACATTTTATTTTACTGATAAACCATAAATAATAAACCGCAAAAAACACTAAATAAACAAAACAATCGTATTATTCTGAATGTTACGTGTAACTATTCTATATTCGTTTGAAAGAGCAAGTTTGTGTTAGTTTTCATGTTCAGGTGTTTACGATTTGATTTTTCGAAAATTAATAATATATGCATGCGCTTTTCTTGAATCAGGTTAACACAAACAACACTTTTTACGGAAGTACTTTTAAAAGATAATATTAAGGATATAGTTATAAATACACTTATGCAAAACTGGTTATTGCAGTCACCTAGATAAACGTCTAACACTAACGGTTTTTTTAAATAGTGACAGGTTTCATAAAGCACCCGTCATGGATCTGAGTGGGTTAGTGAGAAATTTATATGAATGTGGTATCAAAATGTCAAACTAAATTAGTCGTTCAAGTTCTGTTTTTTTCTCTTTTGCTTTTTCACCATAGTTCTGAAACCTCACCTTGATCGAAACCTTAAGTTCAGTTGATGTACTGTGATAAGTAACGTTTGTACATCACTCAGTAAGCCTTGTTTCATGTTTTTTCTACGCGTCACCAGATCAAGAATTTTCATTCCGCGGTGTTAATTTCAAGAAGAAGAAAAACTTTTTTTTTCAACAAAAAAATTCAAGAAAAAAACGAAACGAAAAAAAAGTTTATGTACATTGTTTTTCGCTTTTTGTCTTATCAATCAATCAATTGTTTATCCGGAATCGTTATATCTGAATATGACAACACAATCATAATGATATGAAGCATACAGTAGTGCCTATGATGCTAAATACATTTAATAGGCTAACGCCGGGGAAATTCATGTAGGCTGACGAGGGTGGTGGGAAGACGATTCTTGATCGAAAATAATTCCTGGATCATTAGAGTACCATCTAGACGTGAAGAGCTCCGGGGTTTCCTTTGCTTCCGTGCCCATTAGTATCTCCTCGCGCCATAGCTGCTTCCACATGAGGGTACTTCCCGCCGCCTCACTGGTTACTCGGGAAGGATTCTTGTCGATGACCGAACATTCGGCGGCGGTGGGGCGAAATGAGGCCCCGACCGCACGCCGCGGGGAAAAGAAGAAGAATAGTGGTTAGTATCCGCGTCTGTCACATCGCTTTTTGTCTTACAATTACTGTAAATACGTGGTTGCATGGAATAAATGATGACAGCAAATGCATGACAAAGCATGATCACTGAACAACCTGGCTGGTACATTGTGCACTTTCAGGCCATGTTCGAACGAGACAGATTGAGTGAAAACACCGACGCTGTAAATTACCGCGACGCCTAGCTGACTATTACACAAGACCACACATCTGCAACATACAGAAGATATCACAAGAGGCGTTCACGTGCGCCAAAGTCAGCATATCGGGGGAAGAGGGATGATCTGCGATGTTGTCTCGGGGCAACATCTACGTG
>CAWZYM010000274.1:0-91545 GCA_963966185.1 Rhabditoides inermis
CAAATTGTCGCGCTCCAGTTTTAGTAGAGGTCAGACTCGACTTTTGCTAGCAAAAGATCCTCAGAAAGATCTCAGAACGCGCCCCACCCTCAGAAAGATCCTCAGAAAGTGGCTTTTTGTATCATAAAGCGATTTTTGATACATATTCAATCGAGTCTGACCTCGCCTTTTTGGCGGAGAATTCGCACGAGGGCCCGCGTCGCATGCAGCGTGGAGCGTCACACGCGCTCGTCGATTATTTCAAGTTTGGAGTTTCCCGTTCTCTTTTCATGTTTCTGGCAGTGTACTGCTATGCCAACAAAAAAAAAACGTCTTTTTATGTTCGAACACCTTTTTCTTGTACATGAACCATTTGACCATAAACCATGAACCCTTCACCCACCATTGGTCTCGTCGTCGTCGAACTTGTCTCGGAGACAGCAGAAGAGGGTGTAGGGCGAGCAGACCAGATGGTTGTTGTCGACGTGGTAGATGGCCGGCACACAGCCGCACACCTCCTCGAAGTACCTGAGTGCCGCGATGATTCAATTTTTTTTAATTCAATTCAATTCGATGGGCGCCATCAGTTGACACATGTTGAAATGTCAGGTGTTGAAGGAGATGCGCTTCGATATTGAGGTGTCTAACTGGGATCGCGCTAGTACCGTGTTCTTGTTACCGACAATGGATTGATTCAAGAGCGCGAACGAGTACTCGAGCTCTCGAGCAAGAAATGGTGTTTTCAAAAACCGAACACGCGCCGTGTTTCGAAGTTTCGAAGTTTCGACGAGTGTGAATGCGTGCAGATGCGCACCTGGCCCTGCAGAGTGACACGCAGGCGGCGCCCGTGTACGCCAGCGTGGTGTTGTAGTCGGCCGGCCACGAGTCCCGGCAGTTGCCCCACTCGTCTTCGCGCAGCAGCGAGTACTGAACACGAGTCATACTCGCACTTCAACATCCTACGTATGCATTCTCGTGATTCCCAATGCTAACCTTGTTGGCGGTGAGTGCGGAATACACGCGGCTGCCGGGCGAGGCAGATATGCCTTCTACAGCAATGTGCGGAATGGTGTCGTGGTTGTGCACGTGATAGCGGAATCCGTTCTCCAGCGTCTGCCCGAACTGCGACGTCGTGTCGTCTGCAACGTTGTTTGCATCGCAGCGGCGGACACGCGTCAACTCACTGGCGATATCGTCATACTCCTCTTCTCGATGTGAGTGCGCGATTATTTGCAGTCCGCCGCCCACGCCTGACGTCACCTTAAGACCTGCGGTCTGACCGGCTGATGATGAGGTTCGAAAAACGACACCAGAAAGATCTATGAAAGCGCAAAGTGGGAAATGTGAGAAGCGGTGAGGCTCTGTGTACCTGATGCCTTAGCCACACCTGATCGGCGTGCATCATGTTGAGCTGGTAGCAGCGACCTGAAAAAATGTCAGTAACTTCGAAAGGTACTACTCGTTCAGTCATCTCGTCAGTCGCTCATTTCTTCGATCACTTTTCTTCGATCACAACCATTCTGTCACAATCCGACGCGTTGTGTTGTTCGCTTGAATACGCAATGTCGCCATGATGAAACGACAAACTGTGATCGGATCGGATCACTTATCACCCACGGCGACTTTCTCTTTCAACAACTCAACAGCCATAAATCACACGGGGATTTCCCCCAAATTCGTCGATCCTGTCCCTTTTACCGCCGGTGCAGTTATGATCATGCGTGAGAGAAACATGAGAAACACGTCGGAAGTGACGTCAACGGACCGGAAGTGACTCACCCAGATCGGTGATTATCGGCCGGGCATACTCGCAGCAGTTAAAGCGCCTACCGCCGAATGAGCAGATTTTCAGGAGATCCTCGCATTTGAAGCTGCAAAAAACACGTATTCATTCAAGATGCAGGAAAAAAAAGATTTACCCGAGTCTGAATAAAAGTTGGTGAAAGTGAAGTTTGGATGCGTGAATCGAAAGTCCTCCAGAGCCTCTTCGCCCATCAACAACTCGGTCTTGTTGGTGTCCATGTAGAGCGAGGAAACCTTATGAGATCATGAAGCTGGCACTTTGAACATAATCTAAGTAGCTCACGTCCAGATTCGTTGCCAGCAGATAGTTGAGCAGCAGACTGGGAAACTCTCCCGTTTTATTGAGCTCTACAACACAATGTCGTTCTTGTTCGGCAACACGGAAAAAAGCGCACCCATGATGTGCGACTTGCGAATCGGGTTGAAGTTGCACAGTGTGACGTCCGGGAAGCGGAGACCCTTTTCGGCGAGATGAAACGAGACCTACACAGATCAAATGATTCTGATAATCGTGAAGCACACTCCTCCAGAGCACTCACATCGGACAGAACGGGTCGGGCGAGGTGCGTGCTGACAAGAGTGAAGACCTGAACAAATTTGTGAGCTAGGATTATGATGTAAATTCTACCTGATAGATGAATAGCGCGGTGCTGGCACTCATCCACACTGCCCACAGCCAGCCGGCGATCCGCTTGCCAAAGTAGATGCGCTTGGGACCGTGCAGAGTCGTTGTTGCTGAAAGAGTTTTACCAAGCTTTCTCACGTCTGTTTGTCGTAAAACCGTTCAGCCGACGTAGCCGACTCACTGACAAAGTGCTGCGTCTCTCGGTCGAGTCCGTTGACGCTCTCCTTCTGCTGGAGGCGCCGCAGCCGCTCCTCGGAGGCGTGCACCAGGTGGTGCGCGGCGCGGCCCAGACTCCTCAACACACACGGGATACGATTAGAACATGAGACATCTTTTCATGATAACACTCACGTCGATGCAAACACTAACGCATCACACAACGGGAAAGCATGTCCTTTCTTGCTCTTTGAAGAAACTTCATGACCAACTCGTTGAAAAAGTTTTTTGTTGCAAATAGTTTATTTTTCAAGAGTCTTCAAAGTTGATGTACATACAGATACAATAGACACTCACCTTCTCCTACTTGCACTGGAGTGTTCGCTGGGAGTGCGCGACTGCTGCCGGTCATACTCCCTCTGGTGGCTGTCCATTCTGAACTGCATGATGAAACAAAGAAGAACTGCTGTTGTCACCGCGTCCGACGATTAATATGCGGACGGTACTGTTTGTACAGCTCATTAGTCACTGATAGTGAGCGTTTACGCAAATACGCAGTATCTGTTTCAAGATTATACTATGTGTTTTCGAAAGTCACGTGATAAGCAAACAGATCGAGAATCTCGGAAAAATTAAAGCATGAAGAGTTTGTAAGATCGAACCGAGCCGGGGTTCATAACCGGCAATGCAATCGGTGTTGGGTGAAAATAAAGTTGGGGTTCGGGGAGGGGGGAACTCGGCGCGTTCGACGGACGAATCGATGCTCTGACAAAAGACTGTGCGGAGAGTGTAACACTTCCGCCAATCATGTACAATAGAGTACGACAATCGGTCATTTGGAACTACGTTGTTGTGCTATGCTATACACTATCGGTAACGATATGAGTCAATGTTTGCGGCCGCACAAAACTTTTGTGGAAAAAAACGCACAATCGAGCTTGGAACACAGTTCAGACTAGAAAAGGAACGTTTGTATAGCTGAAACATAAATGTGTATGTTACATCTGAGTCCGGCTCGAATGCTGTTTGCTGCCGCACACAAAATATCTTCGGCTAACAAAAGCGAACACGGAACACAATTCAGAACAGGAAAGGAAAGGAAAGAATATTGTACGACATGAAAGTAACATGTGTGACCGGCTCGAAGTTTGACCGGAGAGAGCATTGTTGTGCAACGGGCGAACTATTTCTCTCATCATCGGACCGTGCGCCGGCAAGGCCTATTAATCAACACCCGCCGACAAGACATCGTTTCAACCCACTTGCTTTCGAGACACAGTTGTCATTGAAATATTCAGAACACTGTTTCTTGATATTGACGATGAAACGTTCCGAGTTCGGATCCCTGTTTGTAATAAAAAGGAAAAAAAAACTATCAGCTCTTTATGCATTCATGCAAATGTAACAAACCACATCGCTCCCTTCGCAAGTCAGTTAAATGAGTAAACGGACAGCGGTTTGCAGAACTGCAACAGCGGCTGCTAACCGTTTTCACAGCGTTTACAGATTTTTAAAACCGAATGAAAAGTCGCAAAGCAGGCACTGCAGACGCCTGCACCAATGCGAACCGACCGATTGCATTGCCTTTGCACAGCGGTTACAAGGCGTCTGCAACGCGTCCACATCGCGGTTATGATGCTGTAAACGAGTAAACGCATTGTAAACGCGAAATGTTCACTTGGACGCAGCATAACACATATAACACTTTATCGTAGGCGTGAGAGTTGGGATAAATAAAGTAACACGTCATACAACACAACACACTATTTGTTTGGGAATTCGCTCGTTCACAGGAGTGATCGGCATATCTCGAAGGAGCGCACGTTGAGTATGCACTCGAGCTTCGTGCCGTACATCGGAGAGCGCGTCTCGATGACGTGGCGGTCGGAGACGGCTGGGGCTGCCACTGAAACCATTTATGAATGATAGCTGGAAGTGCGTCTTGAGCAGACAGACACGGAAGAATGTCAGTCCGCCGAGAGGGAAAGTGAAGAAGAGAAAGAGAGAGAGAGAGAGAGAGAGAGAGAGAGAGAGAGAGAGACTAAGAAAGAGAGAACGGACCCTGTCTCTTAGGTGTCCTGTATCCGCTGAGTCGCAACTGCTCGCGCGCCCCGTTCAGGTCCATGAACATACCGCGCAGATCTGGGTAGGAAGCGGTTAGAACGATAATAACTAGTTTATTGGTGTGAAACAGAGCATGAAATGCAACGGAGTCATAGATTTCATAGATGGCCCGCTCTACTCACCTCATGCTTTCGTAACAAGAAACTTTTTTGGTTATTTATGAGTACACGTGTCGATCTATATCAGGCACTTAATTTTTGTACACTACATACTCATTATCACAGTGCAATTTAATCGCAATCGCGCTATTGCTTTCTGTGCTTTCTGCGAAAGCACGCGTAGTTTTCGGTCCACCCGGTGAAAATGGCGCGCAGGCAACCCGTGACATCAGAGACAATCAGTTCTAACTGTTAGTGATTAGGAAACAAACGTTTATAATAAATGGTCGCCGCATACAACAACGCGAGTCTGCTCTAGTGGCAACGGGCATCAGTTTCCCTGTATTCTTTTTTCGTAATGTACTTTTTTCATTAAATTGAATAATTAATTTTGTGACATTTTCGTTAATTGCCCGATGTGATGTGTACTATGGCATATATGACTGCGTTTCATTTCATGTTTTGTTTCACATCAATAAACTTGGTTTTATGTTTTTGTACTTATAGTGATCACTGTCTATACTCTATACATGAATATTTCTACCACGTCTTGGCTAGTTAATATGTTAGCCCAGAGTACACACATTCTTCTTTGCTACATTTCTGACATACACATCTTTCGAAGAAGCCTATTATTTGTTTTGTGAGAACAACTACGTGTAACTGTGATGTTACAACGTTACCGATACGGGTATAAACACTTTCAAGAACACTGTTCAGACTTCTCACCCACTGCGACCGCACACACGACCAGGAAAACGCAGGCGAGCAGAATCTGTCGGAACATACCCCTGCAATCACACATTCACAAACCTCGGGCTCGAAAAAGTTTCGCGAAAAAGTGCAACACGTTCACGCGGATTAGATGAGCAATAGCGGACAGGTAGGATAGAACGCGAAGCGGAAAAGAGCTGGGTTGAAAACCAGGCGGATTACTGTGAACGGTCAGCGGCGGGCAGATTGAGGCTAGGCTCACTCATGTCTAACAATGCCTCGCTGCTGGCTGCTGCTACTACTGTCTACCCTCTTTTCACTAGCGGTAGGTCTATGATTAGCATAATGTACGAAAGAAGCCGCGACCACACAAACACAATTGGATAAAGTGTAGTGCAGTAAACGGTGCTTTAGGGCGAGTAAAGCGGGTGTGGCCGACAGCTATTCGTGTCGAATTGCCGGATGAATGTGTTGTTGTTGCAGATGTGTGCGGATGAGGAAAAGGTGGAGACAAGCGAGCAGCTCGATCCGTTCTTCATGCAGCGAGCGGCTTTCGGACAGGTACACGCACCACTGAAGTAGTGAGAACACGGTCCGACTCGTTAATGACCGTAAAATGAGGTGTTCTGTGAACGTCTCAAAGATTACGCACTCCGCCTCGCTGAATCTGAAGTGCGTGAGTGCGTGAACAGAGAGATCAGTGTGAGTGTTGCAGGAATTGCTAGGCGGCAGCGGCGGACTCAGCGGCAGTCAATTCCGTGCGCCAGCCCTGAATACGAGTGAGTCAATGAAAGAGTGAATGCGAGATTACAAATCGCGCGCGGGAATCTTTAAAGACTTTTTCTTCACGCACGTGCGTCATGTTGACAGCGAGAGAGAGGGGGGGGGGGGGGGGGGGTGGCGATAGCTGTGAGTTCCAGTGCACTTTGGATTCACATGCAAATGCGCGGCCAAGGTGCCCAACGTGATGTCGGCTGCTCCCGGCGACGCCAACCAGGCCGCGCAACAACAGATCCAACAGCTACAGGTTAGTGATTCATATCTCACGAAACACTAACAACGAACGACCAAACACGATATTGCTTCCTACTTCAGGAAAGGAAGGAGTGCAGATTGTGCACAGAATGTGTACAAAAAAGGGATTAAATTTGTAATATCACAGCCCTGTTCTATGAAACAGCTCAAGCGAAACATTCTACATATAATAGGATAGTTCACTGATGCGTGGGTTTTGATAACGAAATTCGTTGTGATACGAAAAAGTGCTTGCACTTTGGACAGTTCAAAGATAGTTTACCGCAAACCAAAGAGACACATAAAATAGCCGTAAAACATTCAATGTTTCATTGCTTTCTGACAAGCAAATGAGCAAATAACGTTGTTGTTAGGCATATATGAACCCCTCGAGATCTAAAAGCGTCAGATCTGAACAAGCAAATGTGTGCGTATTACAAGTGAAGCTGTGATTGCATTCACTGCGTTTACTATGATAGTGTAACAGTAATCCGGAATGCCCGAATTCGAGCGCACTGCGGGCACTGTGAATAGTCATTGAGAGCGGGTGCAGATTGCTAATATAAGAGGCGCTGTGAAAGGCGTGGCACACTCTGACAAACAACCAATTGAATAGTGAGGTCAGTGAGTGAGAATAGACAGAGAACACGCACGAATCCTCGAAACGTTTCCTGCTCCGCCCATAACCGCAGTGCCGTCTAACGCAATCCGAGCTTGAAATGTCCTGTGTTTTTCGTGTCGGGTACACACACAGCACGCGTAGATGGCTGTAAGTGATTGGATTACGTATATAATTTTGGGAACGCTCCCAACATCTGTGCACAAATGTACAAAGCTAAAAAGGAAACGTTCTCTGAATCGAAATAGTTGACGTCATTTGAAGCGTGTGCGATACTTCTCCGGAAGTGAGGTAATGGACTTGCAGTTCGATCCGAAAGTTTTTTCTCATTCGTTGACACGTTGACGTGTTCTATTTCGATTACGCCGTCACCCATACTTATGACAAGGCAACTTTGACTTTCAAATCCATAAACGACGAGAAAATGACGTCATCAAAATAGGCGCAGATCTTCAGTTTATGTTCACGATTAGTCTGAAAACAATACCGTTTTAGTTTTGGAAAGCCCAGAAAGCAGATAAGAATGAAACGTCAAACATAATCGAATTTAGTGACCTCAATGGCTAGATATGGTTTAGAAACTCTGTTATCATGCTATCATGATGATCTTATCTCACTTTACTTATGTGGTTTCGAAAAATCTACAAAATAGACTCGCTAATCTTGCTCCTCTATTTCAGAAACAAGTTTCAGTTTTCGAGAGCTGTATGGGTGAAATTAATAGAAACTAAAACATCAAAAATCAATACCTAATCTAATCAAAACATCTCGCCCCTCTATTTCAGGAGCAGCTCCGGCGGCAGTCTGAGCTAATCGCGCGTGCGAACGCAGCCAAAACCGGATTCGAACAATTCAGTAAGCACCCCTCCGACCTTATGGGAACTCGGGGGATCAAGAGAAAAGGGTAGATGATGAGAGAGAGAGAGAGAGAGAGGGGGGGAGAGAGGGAGAGAGAGAGAAGAGAGGGAAAGCGTCATTCGAAATGACTTATTCAAAACGGGCGCCATCCGGCAAACTGCGGAGGCAGTGAACTCTTGACTTTCAATTTTTTTGTTCGGAGCCGGCATTTGGGGAGAGATTGCAAAAACACATAAGGGATGCGCATAGAGGAATAACAATGGAAGTCGTGTGAAAAGGCCAGGAAGAGAAAGAAAAGAAAGAGAGAGAGAAAGAGAGAGAGAGAGAGAGAGAGAGAGAGAGAGAGAGAGAGAGGGGGGGGAAGAAACGTGGAAATCAGCGGAAAACGCACAAACAACACAACGCAACAGGATCGCAAAAAAAACACATCCTAGAACAAAAACGCTATGACCACAACACGTTTCGCATGCAATTATACCACACGACACACCGAAACGCAAATGCTTCCGTGTGCCCATCTCGGAATGAGAATGGCACGCGATAGTGACCGAGAGAATCCAACGTAAACACTGTTTACTGTGATGTGATTCAAGTAGCGCAATAGCACTGCTATGACTGCAGCGCACCTGGTGTCTATCGCGAATGCGCTCGACTGCTCGTGCAGCGGGCAGAGCGACGGACAAGCAGCCCATGGACAAGGCATACAGGCATGTGCAGAAGCATCATTCAGAACTATCAACCATTCATTTGCATAATGAACATAGTTTACAGGGTCTGCAAGGCATCAACAGTCAGCAAAGTCTCGGACTCGGAGGGCTTAGTGGATACGGAGAGGTGAGAGGGGAGAAAGAGAGAGAGAGAGAGAGAGAGAGAGAGAGAGAGAGAAAGAGAGAGAGAGAGAGAGAGAGAGAGAGAAGAGAGAGAGAGAGAGAGAGAGAGAGAGAGAGGGGGAGGGGGGAGGGGAGAATGGGAGAAAGAAAGAGAGAGAGGGGTTTTCTACATTTGATCACGGCAACTTTCTAATCCGAGCGTAGTGGATTGCTGCTATCCTCAATGTGTTGTTCTTATCCTTATGCAAAAGCCGAGTAGCTTTTCTGCCGGATTATAATTCTGTTGCAAATCTTATGCTATTCTAGGATTTTGTGCAAAACTAAAAAGCAGTCTTCTCAGTATGCGAGTGAAAACTACTGACAGTGCGCAAAAACCGATTCACATAGAAGTCACACAATCAAATATATCCAATACAACATTCAGGTGGCTCGTCAACAGCAGCAGAGTTCCCAGTTCCCTGACATCAGTCAACTGGGCCAGCAGAACCTGGGACTGGGACAGAACGGACTGGGTCAGCAGCATCTGGGACTGGGACAGAACGGACTGGGTCAGCAGCAGCTGGGACTGGGACAGAACGGACTGGGTCAGCAGCAGCTGGGACTGGGACAGAGTGGACTGGGTCAGCCGCTGGGTCTGGGTCAGCAGTTCCGGATGGCTGGTGTGCCACTGACGCAGCCTTTCCAGACAAGACTCGCGCCCCTGGGAGAGTTTCCATTCAGTAGGCGCTGAGTGCAAAAGAGCGAGAGAACGAGGAGAGTGGCGTCGCATTCACTCAGTTGTTGTGTATATTGTTCACCTTCAGTCTTTCATGTGTTCTTTGCGAATATCAGCGTCCAGTTTTATCGATATTACATAATAAATCATGTGTTTGTCATGCATATGTTTGTTTGTCTTTTTGAATCCAGACTTCATTATATCATAATGCCTAGTCAGCAGCAAAAACACGTGAATTAAGAAGTGTTTTTCACGTGAGTTTTCGAGCTTTGCCGCTAGAATGCCGCCAGAAAAAAGTTGGAAAAATTCATTGTAAAGTATTCTGACGCTTTTCTTTATATATAAGGGGATAGGCAATAGCAGAGACGCAACGAGCTTGTAGAGATCAGTCAGATATAGTCATTACAAAGTCTGCTGGTTCACTGGTCGTTCACAAATTCACGTGGCGATCACTAGTGCCTATGAGAACATCTTGCTATTCTCACGCGTTTCAGTGGACTAGCAAATAGTTTTTGAATAACAAATAACTGTTGAGACTTTATATATCACGAACCTCAATCTCAGTCACGAGGGTTGCAATAACACTGTATCGTATGCATACATCACCGAAACTATGTTTAAAAAACTAATAACATATATATGTATATATAAATTACATCAATACATCTTCAATAGTATCTTGCTCATCGTGTCCAACTCGCAGAGGTTGAACAGCTCCACGCGCTTTGATGTCTCCATGTACGGCTGGCAGAACTCCTGCAAAAGAAATTTTGAGATAAGGACTAAATAATATTTGTGTACACATTGAGATCATTTGAGCGACTGTTGATTCCTGCTCGGAATATGTATATTTTTGAATGTACAAACGCTTATCAAACATTTTGGAACAAAACTGTGCACAAGTCATGTTTCCGCAATAAGTCGCATGATGTGAACAGAGAAAGGTTAAGAACTAGCGCCAAAAACAAAAAAAGACAGACAGCTAGAAGGACAAACTAGCTAATTTTGAACTGCAAGCTAAGCAGATCAAAACATATCGTTTTGACACATGATGGCAAAACAAACATAAACTCTTCGATCTCTTATCAAAACTATCAATGGGTAACTGATTCGCTTATTATCAACGTGATACCTGAATGTTGGTGAGCATCAGCACCAGCGTGCCCATCCGCACCGCTTTGTCCTCGCGATCCTGGTACACGAATACAGACTGAACCGACTAGTGTCCGAGACTACTGTCAGCCCTCGAACCTGACCGAGAGCCTACATAGACCGGCGCGTCTTTTTCTCCGTTTTATGCTGTTCTTTCACGCGCCTTGCTGTGAGGCACGGGTAAGATGGCGACGGTTCGGTTGTCGTCTGCCGATCCCTTTCCTCACCTTGTAATACCTATCGAGACTTTTGAATATCTGCTGGCAGTGCTCGGTGAACAATCGTCGCATTCTGTCGGTGAACTTGAAGTAGCTGTCTGAACACGTGTGAAGTCAAAGTGACCCTATCGCGCTTTGCCATGTTGCGCCCCCGCTGATTGATCGAAGTTACGCGCAGTGATAGCAACTGCGGTTCACAAAATTCGAATAGTACTTCTCACATTAACATAACTAACTGTCACTCGCCGAGTTTCATGAGGCAGAGTGCCTTGAGGGCGGAGAATTCGACCGGCTCGATGTCGAGCTTCTGCATCGGAACCACGATCATCGCGTGGATCAGCTGCGTCAATTCCAGCCACAAACTGAACCGAAATTATGATGAAGAGCATTCCCGATGCTACTCCACATTTTCGAAGAGAAAGAAGGTGTATGACTGTGTAGGTTCTCACTCTGCGGACAGGGCGCCGCCGCTCTGCCATCCGAACGATCGATCGCGCACCGACGTCATCCGACCGTTCGTGAACACCATCAGATTCTCGCCCTAGAAGCTGCACCTTCTTATTATGGGTTGAAACAAGTGGTTTCGTGGTGTGGTTTTACGATCATGTTTTCAGAATCTCACATATTGGATTATTGGATTTGAACGGTGTATGTATGACCTAGACTTGTGCATGTAGACTTATGTGCATGCAGCTATATTTGTGTGACAGCAAAGTGGCGCCACCTGTTGTTTGTGATAGGTATGATAGCTATGAGTGTCGTAGTTGTAGGTATTTGATATGGGTGTTGTACTGACCTCGGCGGTGAGCTTGGCGGTGAGGTAGGCCATGTCGAGCACGGTGTGCAGGAAGGCACACAGCGCGTACATACATGTCTAGGAGGGAGTGAGAGAGACAGAGAGAGAGAGAGAGGGAGAGAGAGAGCTTACCTTCTCTTCCCCGGTCAACGTGTCGAATGCGGGGAACACTTTGACGTACTCGAATACGAGCAGGTAGTCGATCCTCTGTATCTCCAGTTGCGCGGTCGCGTTGTGCTCTCGCAGTGGACGAGACGAGAACGGCTGCAACGCGAAGAAGTGTGCTACTCGAGTACTCGAGTTGCTCCCTCTCTGCCCTCACAAATAGTTTTCTTCACCCACATTCCTGTTCATTTTATCCCACGTTTCGAGACATTTTTGTACTTTCCCCCCTTTCCGAAAAAATTCGCGAACATTTTTCATCAACTTTGCCTCTGATAAGGTTCCGGAATTATGAAAGGCTCAAGTAGTAAGATGCTATGTAGGAGTCGAAAACATCAATACTCTATTGCGTGTTATTTCTTGCTTGGAAAAACTGTTTTACGTTCACTATGAGAACTCTTCACAAGCATTCTGTGAAGCGCGTTGAAATAGAAACAACTTACAGTTCGACATCAATTCAAATATTTCTATGTCACTTGCTAAAGAAGTACTTACAATATCACCGGTCGCATGAGTGATGGCGAGAAGCGGGTTGTCCGCATAGAGGATGCGCCGGCGATCCATCGCCTTCCGGTCCTGAACACGCATCTCTCTCTCTCTCTCTCTCTCTCTCTCTCTCTCTCTCTTTCTCTCTCTCTCTCTCTCTCCCTCTCTCTCTCCCTCTCTCTCTCTCTCAGCTCTCACTCTCTTCCTCTCCTTTACCTCCCTCTCGGCCTTTTCGATTTTTCTCGTCATTTACTAGTAATTGGCAGAGGAGTGGTCTAGTCGTACTACAAGTCGTCTACCACCACATCTCCGTTGTCCGGGATTTACTCTCACCGGATGTGTTGCTCACCTCCCGGTAGCACAACTCGAGCAGGTCCGTTCCCTCCGCATTGCCGCCGCCACTCATACTCGCAGTCGAACACTAAAGTATTTGCAGTTCGAGAGAAAAAAAACTGCACGGTGCGTCAACTAGGGACTGAATGACAGTTTTTTGAGCAAAATGTTACCTCGTAACACGATTCTGATTATGAAAACTCTAACAAAAGGGTTCATCAGGTGGCATATTTGAATTATTTGTTCATCAAGATTCAGATGGTGTTGTGGAGTAGTCTAACTGGAAGTAGATGAGGGTCTCTGTGGCTCGCTGCTGCCGTTCTCATGCTAACCCGCCGATTCTGGTTCCCAGCGCTAATTCAAGCGCGTGACTTTTTTTGAAAGACGTGAGAATTGTGGTCGTTGTAGTAGTAGGTGAAAGTTCATGACCGCGCCACAACAACAGCTGAAATTAAACTGGGTGTGTTTGCAGTGATATGTATTACGCACTCTGTTATCACTATGAAGAATACCCCTACCGTAGGCGATCCGTATGATGAGCCAGACTGCGTGTTCTCGTCCTCGCTTTCCCTTTCCGCGGCTGAACATAAAACATCAAAACGTCTAGTCTTCGAAGATGAACAAAGAGAGACTTTGAATGGTGAGCACACGTATCGAAATCTACAACACTCACGTTTCTTTTTCTTCTGAGTGCTGTACCTTCCTTTAGACAGCACGCACTGCGGTCGCATCCCTGCCGACAGACACTTCTCATACCGACACCGGCGACACATCATGCGAAGCTCTATGCAATGAATAGACACAAGTCATTGTTCCACTGCTCACCATAGTGCACGGTGCAGTCATGGTGAGCGCGGCAGGTGAAGTGCAAGCTGAGCGAGACGGTGCGTCTCAATCACATTACAGTTTGATGCACATGTGCCTTTACAATCATGTGGTTATGTGGTTTACAGAAGAAAATTACTCAAGTCAATTGTGTTTGGAATTTCGTAATCGATACGATATCACGTTCTGAAACTGATTTTTCCATTCGACACTTCTTTGAATTTCGTGTTTTCTCTTTTAAATAATAAAACAATGAAGGACACCTGAAGAAAGCGGCGCACGCGAGGCAGCTGGACGCGCCAAAGTGCGGAGAGGACTGCGGCGACAGGCATACTTGACACACTGCAAGCGAGAGCGGACTGGGGTTAGTGGCTGGATGATCGACTAGCGCACCTGCCATGCTGGGGGCGCGACGCGATAACACTGTCGTGTGTGCGCCGCGGTCAGATCGATAGAAATCAGGGATGCGAGAGAGACGAGAGAGAGAGGGGGGGGGAGGGAGGGGGAGAGAAAAGGAAGGGGAAGGGGGGGGGGGGTGGCGGTGAGAGCAGTGAAATTGCGAGTACGTGAGAGATGCCGTATTTATGCGTGGACTCTTTTGCTCGCTTGCTCGACAAATTGAGTGTGATTTTGCGTGTTTTCAGGTGCACTTTGTCTGTGATACTATCGAGACACTTTATGTATTATATTTGGGAACTGTCAACTACCCTGCAACAAGGGAATGACATGCATACACAAACGACCGTAGTTTTTTTCGACTGAGAAAAAAATAGATTTATTATAAAATAGATTTATATTCATAACAAATTCAAAATCAAATTCAACATTCATCCGGTATCGCATTTTCTTTCTTTTCTTTTATTTCTTTTTCTTTTACTCTTATAACAAAAACATATTATCGCGGCACGAAACTGTTGGATCTAACAAATATGGACTGTGACACTGATGTAGTCGGGATTTGCTTCTTCAGAACAATGGAAGAAATTCGCTTCAAATTATCCACAATGAAATGGCGATATGATTGGTTGAGTAAAATGAACATGAGTGAGTTTGTGAACGGGTGTAGTGTTATCATCGGGAAGAAGTATGCGCCAAGACCTGTGATAAGTGTTATGGAGGGATATGAATTTTGCGAAGACGTATCAAGTGAAACTCTTACAGTTCAAGCTCCACATGTCGAATAGAACTATAACCGTGAGCACAACCGCCGGAATTCCCAACACAGTAAATGGAACTATGTTCTGTGAATAAGAATTGAAAAAAAAAAACACAACGAAAATGTTTTCTGTTAAAAGGCACCTGCACAAACAACTTCTTGACCGCAGTCTCTTTCATCTGCATAGTTTTACGAGACAACTGTAGAGACGAAGACTTCATTATGGTTTGACATTTAACATTTATGACTATGCATATTCCACAAAAGATGAATAGTAGCAGCTGAAATCTGAGACTGTTTAACACTAGAATTCAATTCTCGACGTTACACTTGTGTATAACACGCCATAAACCAGCGCAGGGTAGTCGCGAAGAGAAAACATAAACCATGTCGAGTTTCGTTGTAGATACTTGAACAAGTCAGGGTAGTCCTGAATTCACATCATCCTGCTGAACGTCGCTAATTATGAGTACCGCAGTCAGTAGTCGCAGATCAGACAGGAAGTCTCGCTTTGGAATCAGAATGATCATTGGTATGAAGGAAACGGAAGCGTATACGTAGCTGAACAACATACTCGCGACGCGAACCGGATGTGAGAACTTTTGAGAAATGGGTGTCAACACCTGAAACGCACTCAGCTCTCATACACATTCAACACACAACTCACGTGATATTGATATACGAAAATGTGGGTGATAGAAGCAGCGAGAATAGCTATGAGTTGCACGATAATGAGAGCGAGTACGTACCCGGAATGGAAAAGACCCGTGAACTTTGCCACGGCCAATGGAGCAAACAGTACTGGCGCACTAGCAACGATGAAGAACTGTGTTAACATTGACATGCACTGAAACTGATTCATATACATTTCATAAAACATATAAAAAGCCATATTTATCAACCTGTATCCATAATAGGTGTTTCTTGAACTGCTCCAAATACTTCGGAGAGTGTGTATAAATACAAAACACACCGAATATGTTGAACGGAGTGGAAACGAAACAAGTAGTAAATAAAAACGTTCTGTCATATTCAGAAACACAAAATGTGTGGTTCATGGAAACGGAAATGAAAATGTAGAATGTAGAATGCAGTAGGGAAAGACTTGTTTAATCGTCACGACAGGTGTTTAATGGTAACGACAGGTGATAGAATTTTTTCTATTATTATAACAAACCAAATTGAAAACCATTTTCACCGGAACAAAACAAGATTGAATTTTACTTGACACGAAAAAACAATTATTTTGTTTTTCACAAGTTTTAATAGAGGAAACACATGAAAGAGTAATTGGTACGGTTGAAACACAACATTTGAGAGTACAATGACACCGGAAACAAACAATCTCAGTTCACAAAACAATGGCAAAATGCTAGCACTAAGCTATTGTACAATTGTTCCGAATGAAACAGTAGTTTGCGTCAAGTGTCACCTCTGTAGGAGTATTTTGGACATGGTGTCGAGTTCGCAGAGATCGAACAGCTCCACGCGCTTCGACACCTCTATCATTGGAAGAAGCACCTCCTGAAAACATCTCCTTCATGTTACAACGATACTTCCACAAAGCGAATTCGGAAACACACCTAGCAGAAACAAAGGCGGAAAATGGAGAGAAGGATAGAGAGAGAGAGAGAGAGAGAGAGAGAGAGAGAAAGAGAGAGAATTCACGTCACTCACCAGCGCGTTAGTCATCATCAACACTATAGCACCGATGCGCACCGCTTTGTCCTCCCGATCCTGTAAAACGCGCATTTCGTAATAACTTCTTCGTTGATGAAGTGCCAATCTGATCAAACTTCTGGAAAGAGAAGAAACCTGGTAGTAGCGGTCGAGATCGGCGAATATGCGCGTGCAGTACTCGCTGAACAGCGCGCGCATGTTGCTCGTCATGTCAAAGTAGCCTGAAAGTGTCTCCGTGCACACCAGACCCTCCAGTTAGTGCTGCGTTCATCACTTGCCACGTTTTCCCGTTTTCCATGCGTTTTACGTGTGGAAATTTTTTAAAGGAAAAATGAAGGAAAAAATAAATATGGTGAAATATGGTGAGCAATTGCAATCGGTGGGAACCCATTGACGTACCCAGTTTCATGATGCACAACACTTTGAGGGCGGTGAACTCGACGGGTTCGATGTGAAGACGCTGCAGTGGGCGCACGATCTGCGCGTGCATCTGCTGAATGAACTCCAGCCACAGACTGAAACGAATTCTGTTTCCTATTCGAAATGTAGTCGCCATTTCGTCGTGTACAACGCGAGAATATGCAACGTACAGTGCAAACGCACACGCATCCAAATTTTTCACGTCAGCCTGGCTTTTCTCCCTCACTCACTCTGCGAATCGCGGGTCCTCGTTGTTCCACGCGTACGACTTGTCGTAGACGGACGTCATCCGTCCATTCGTGTAGATCATCAGGTTCTCACCCTGCGATGCAACACGTGTCGACGACATTCGCGATGCTCACCTCCGATGTGAGTTTGGCTGTGATGTAGGCGCCGTCGAGCAGAGCGAACGCCGTAGACGTGATCATGTAGAGAGCGGTCTGACAACGCCATCGACTCACGCATCATGTATTGCACATCCAAACTGTGTCCCCCCACCTTCTCTTCCGCCGTCAACGTGTCGAATCCGGGAAAGACCTTGACGTACTCGAATACGAGCAGATAGTCGGTCCTCTGGATCTCCAGCTGTGCGGCCGCCGTGTGCTCGCGTAGCGGACGCGCCGAGAACGGCTCAAAACAAGTATTGCGAAATTCCCAAACGTTTTCTACTCATCAATATTTCGAGCCACAATTCGGAACATTTCCAGCAGTATGTCTCACTCGGGCAGTGTGGAAAGTAACAAATTATACAGGCTAATTTTCCAAAGTTCATTCAAATTGGATAAACCTGGTGAATGAACTTAATGAACATACTCACAATGTCTCCACTCGCGTGAGTGACTGCCAAGAGTGGGTTGTCCGCATAGAGGATGCGCCGGCGATCCATGGCCTTCCGGTCCTGAACACGCATCTCTCTCTCTCTCTCTCTCTCTCTCTCTCTCTCTCTCTCTTTCTTTCTTTCTCTCTCTCTCTCTCTCTTCACAAAAAAATTCTCTTTTTCCCACCTCCTGATAGAACATCTGCAGCATGTCGATCGCTGGGCTACGAGAGGAGCAAGTACAGGGCATGGGAACGTCAAGCTACAACATTCCAAAATGACCGATCCCACGGCAATTCATAGTGAACGAAAACAAAAGCTGCAGACATTTTCAAGCATCCCACGTTTTCTCTATCTCACGCATTAAGTACATGCATCGAAACGAAAACCATTACAAACGGGCAGTTTCAATATACGTTAGCGGGCACGCGAATGAATGTTTTTTTAATGACAGTTTATCGTATCTGATTGACCGCGCACTCGCTGTATATACTCTCTCAAAAATCTCTCCATTCATTGTCATGTTAAACAGTCACTTTGAGGTGTTTTGTCATCATGCCGCATTCGAGTCGTGACTTACAGTGACCCCGTTCGACCCACCATGGGAGACGTGCTGCTGGAGGGACGCGGCTCGGACGACGCATCCTCGACCCTATCCATATCGTCCTCATTCATCTCGTCCCCTTGAAAACAGAACACTCAATGCTCTGTCTCTGTGTGTCTGTCTGGCTCTCTCTTGCTCTCTCTCTCTCTCTCTCTCTCTCTCTCTCGCACATCATGTTTAAGAGAAAATGAAACAGTGACAAAAAACAACAGCATCGTCTACCTGCACTCACTCTTCCTTCCCCTCTTCTTGTACTTTCGCTTCGACTGCACGTACTGCCGCCGCATCCCAGCAGACAGACACTTCTCGAACCGACATCGACGGCAGATCATCCGCAGTTCTGAAACAACACACCCCACTCATAAGTAGCTGATTGTTTACACCACTTAGCCTATAGACAGCTCCATCATACCCCGCTAAATTCACATATTCGTGTACGATATGTCACGGCAGATAAACATTACTATAATATAACAACTTAACGCATGTGCTGGATTTTTATGGTTCAGCCAGAAGCGAGCGCGCCAAAAAAGTCGTTCGGGCGCGGCCGTCTGTCAAAAATACGAACGCGTTGTCGCTAGTCTATAATGATACTGTCCACTGTCCGTTCGAAATTGACACGCGCTATGGATTATCCTCTGTGTCACGGTACGCGTAAATGTGGTGGTTGATAGACAATACTCCTTTTCAATGAGTGTTGTGAAATTGAAATATGAGAGGTGCACCTCACCGAAGTGCACCAAGCATCCGAGCTGACCGTTGCAGGTGAAGTGGACGTTCAGAGCCACGGTACGCCTGAACAAAACCTGAATTCATCTGTGATGTGTGCGTAGTGCAAGTTTACGTCACTTGTCAGACGATAGGAAAACAACGACCAGAAACTCAAGTGATCTAGAACTTTTACGGATCGTGTTTTAATGAATCATTAATGAAACTAATGACAGAACATACCTGAAGAAAGCCGCGCAAGCGAGACAGCTCATGGCTCCAAAATGAGGCGAGCACTGTGGGGACATGCATACTTGACACGCTGCAATTCACACTCTCGGCCACGCATGGTCACTCTGTCTGCACTTTGCTGATGTGACTTGCCACTTTGCACAAGGAAAAACGACGAACCTGTCATGTCGAAAGTTTCAGAGAGAACGAGAGAGAGATGTCTGATCGGGTCAGCCGCACTCTCACGTGTCTCTCTCTCGCTACCGCTCACTCGATCGATAGATGGTTCCTAGCGGGAAAGGGGGTGGGGCGCACAAATATGTCAACAATTCGCCCCGCAGTTGGCAACGACACTGACTAGTATTCTACACCGTTGCGAATCGCACGTATTGTTCTATTGCCAACGTGTAATCATGTTTGACCATCTAAAGTGGCGGAGTCGTGTTCTCTTGAATAAGTTATATTGCAACACGTGAACGTTCAGAGTACATAATTCATGGTATGAAAAATATATTCTGAAATTGGCGCATAGTTTTTTTTTATGTTAATGATTCAGTTTTTGAATTTCGCAAGTGCTTGGTTTGTGTTTCACAAAAAAGTGCCATTCGCTAAAAAATGGCACTATTTTTTTCCGGATGTTCACGTGTCATGTGTTGATACGCGGCAATCGATTGTCTACATTCAAAGTTCACGTGAGATTGTGTCAAAATAAGAAACCTTCTGATAAAAGTGCTCATACATTGTTTCTATGACCAAAAACTATGGCACTCATCTTTTGATTTGTGAAACATTCAATGTGCGTTAGACCAAAGCTTGGACAATACACACAGTGCGAAAATGGCGTGATAAAACTTTATCATACGACCCGTGCAGTGTGTGTCTAGTAGTAGTTGGCGTCCATGGACACTCCGCATCCTCCGTTGTGCGTGCCCTTCCACTGATGGATGGCGGGCTTCGACCACCCGCCGAACGGACGAAAACCGGCGAAACCCTGCAGTCAGATCATTAACATCCTAGCACTTCATTCTTTCATCAGCTAATCTCTGCAACGTCCAATTTTCATGTCTGTTTTTGGAGCCTCTTGTATTTGCTGTGATCTTTTGGTTGCATTCCAATGACTTGTTTGTAACGATGCAACTATCGCCTTTTCCGCCGCTTGAGTTGTGGTGATCATTGAATTTTCGTCAAGATAAGATAACGCGTAATATATGTAGCTAGAGAGTGAGTGAGCAGAACGAGTGTTGTTATTGGGTAGATTAATTCAATTTCCTACACGACGCACGTACTTTTAAATGTGCGAATCAATTCCTAATGTAGCACAACGGAGAAGAGAGAAAGAGAGAGAGAGGGAGAGGGAGAGAGAGAGGGGGGGGGGGGGGGGGAAATGACTCACGGGCTGTCCGTTGTAGTCGGCCCACCACAGCTGCTTGTGCGCAAAGTGGTTCCAGTTTAGTCCGACGATCTCCTCCCACATATAGTAGTTGGAGTAGATGCCCCAGTTCACTCCCAGAGCCTGCAACAGCAACGTCCACGTCGTTTATCGTATAACCTTGCGCCAGAGCGATAGTTTTAAATCTCACTCACATGCAGTTCTATCTCTCTTGTTTTGCGTGCTACTGCCGCGAACTGACTCTCCGTCTCTCTCTCTCTCTCTCTCTCTCTCTCTCTCTCTCTCTCTCTCTCTCTCTCTCTCTCTCTCTCTCTCTCTCTCTCTCTCTGATCTACCCCTCCTCGCGCAACTTATTGCGAGCATAGAACTATACATACCATTGAAACATCATTTTCCCTCCAATTTTTGATGCTCAGTTTCGCCACGTACGACGTTGCAACTTGTACCGTACGTGTTGAACGTGTTAAAGGCGCTCGCCGTTCAAAGGAAAACGATTTACTTTTTACTCTGGTGTATCGTCTGTGCCGCTCATCGCTTTCTGATAACTGTGTTTCCAGTAGCTCTCTTTTTATCAAGTTTCATGGAAAGGCGTCAAACGCCGTGCACATGACTTGAAATCCGATAAATAGTAACCACGAGGTTGAAAAAACTGTTTTCTTAGTGTGAAAAACACTCAATCTCAAAGTGTGAACTCACGGTGAGTTCGTTTCCCATCTCAATGATGATCTGCTGGTTGTGCGCGAGGTTGGTCGACCAGTTGAGCCTGAAAAGGGAGGAATGAGGAGAGAGAGAGAGAGAGAGAGAGAGAGAGAGACCGTTACTACCTCTCGATGTCGAGCCAGTACATGCCAATCTGAGCGCCCTCAGCCTTCACGCGAGCCACCACGTCCTTCATCTGAGAACAGAGACTTTTTAAGAGCAAAAAAGAGTGCAGGTACATTTTGGACGGATACACTGGCAGACTGGCTGAGTTTCAAAAACGTTGCAGACACACTCCGTTGAATACGGTTCAGTTACAATGAATCCGTTTTTGATACGTTTCATGCAAGCTGAATATTTCGTCTACCTGCTGTGCGGGCGAGGGGCAGCGGGAGGAGAGGCAGGGGAAGATGTAGCCGTCCACGTACTTCCAACCGGCTGAAACGACGGAAGGGTTCTCTCTCGCTCTCTCCCTCTCCCTCTCTCTCTCTCTCTCTCTCTCTCTCTTTCCCCCTCTATCTCTTTCTTTCTTTCTTTCTTTCTTTCTTTCTTTCTTTCTTTCTTTCTTTCTTTCTTTCTCTTTCTTTCTTTCTTTCTTTCTTTCTTTCTTTCTTTCTTTCTTTCTTTCTTTCTTTCTTTCTTTCTTTCTTTCTTTCTTTCAGTCTTTCTTTCTTTCTTTCTTTTTCTTTCTTTCTTTCTTTCTTTCTTTCTTTCTCTTTTCTCCCCCCCCTCTCTCTCTCTCTCTCTCTCTCTCTCTCTTTCTTTCTTCATCCCCCCCTCACCAGCTCTCTCTCTCTCTCTCTCTCTCTCTCTCTCTCTCTCTCTCTTCATCTCCCCCCCCCCTCACCAGCCCTTGCGTGCTTGACGTTGGCGATTCCGGTCTCGTCCGGCCTGCCGATCGACTCCCACACCCTGGCTATGAAAAACTCATACCCGGCTTTCTTCAGACACGTGAACGTAGACGTCGACATCGCCTGGACGTATATCTCATCAGAATCTCAGAAACTCTCAGAAAAAAAAATTTCACAGAGTGTTGATTATTTGGAACTTGTGACAATTTTTGTGACATGTGGGCTATGGAGACGGTGGAATACAGCAATGCAACACATACTATGAGTTCCAACAGTACAAATCACAGTAGTCTGGTGGAAAGTCACGCTCAGAAGTCATCATTTCAGCCCTTTTCAGTCGTCGTGATAATGATGATGATTCAGCTATATAGCTCTTCTAAAGTATTCTGTTTGTCGGTGATAAGTGACTGTTCGTCTACTGCGTGTCTGTTGTGTCTGACACAACCGATACGTTGTGTTGTGGGAATTACGGGACTGCATCCGCTGATATGGATTTGTTTTACCACACGTTGATTGGACGCTGAACTCACTCGACCTGACTCGCACACCCTCGCACTCACCTGAATGGCGTCGAATCCGGTGAAGGCCGAGCCCACTCCAACGAGCGCGGCGAGTACAACAATCAGCTTCATCGCGCGAGCCTTGCCGTACCGTAGCCACGTGTTGCCTTATATACTTGCCTTATCGCCTCCCCTCCGCACATCCGCTTCGCACTGATCCGTGTTGACGGCGCGCCCGGCGTGGCAATCTTTCGAACTCGGCATTGCAAGATGCGATAGAGACACAGCACACAGAACAGAGAGAGAGAGAGAGAGAGAGAGAGAGAGAGAGAGAGAGAGAGAGAGAGAGAGAGAGAGAGAGAGAGAGAGAAAGACGGAGACATGCGGGGAGGTATGTCAGCACGCGGCATCGCCGAGAATCCGGTGTCTGCGAGATAAGCGCTGGCTATATATGGGCACGGGACAGTGGCTGCAGTAGCCCTTCCCGCTATGAGGTTCGCCGTCGCTTTCCTGGCCCTCGTGGCCGCTGCCTCCGCCACCACCGGATTCGACGCTATCGGAGTGAGTGCCAAATACAGTCATCGTGCGAAAGTATCAATTGTGTTGTGAACGTGAACACTACGTTCACGAAATAGAAAGACCCTTTGCCGCATATCAACTCTGGGTGTTGTAATTGTAACCTTGATAGAGATAGTCAAGATCACTCATTTCCATTGCAGGACATCTCCGTGGCGACGTTCAGGTGTATGAAGAACGCCGGCTACGAGTTCTTCATCGCTCGCGTGTGGGAGTCGATCGGCAACTACGACTTCTCCGGATTCCAGAACGTCGCCAACGCGCGCGCCGGTGCGTCGAGTGGTCCTAACTCCTGACTTACTACTTACTACTTTGGACTTTATGAAACACCCACCAACTCGAAAACACGACTGTTGAAAAAAGGGGGAGAAACACTTCAAGGTATTCACTGAAACACGTCCAACGCAAACACTGAAAAATCATATGCTGTTCAATTAGCTTCGGATTCGAGTTCGTAAGAGAATCGGATTGATTATGACTCACCACATAGTATGGGTGATGGGTTAATCGACTTTACATGTTGTAGTGACACTAAACAACTTTTAAATAAAACGTGTATCAATCTGCAGCTGGCATCGAGTACGTTGACGGATACATTTTCCCCTGCCTGGCCTCTCGTTGCGCTTCACCCGCCAACCAGGTGGGCTGATCACACTGATCGACTGATCGACTGATCAACTGATCATTTCAGGTGCACGCCACCGTCGACAGGATCCGCTCCACCGGCGCCAAGGTCGGCATGCTCTGGCTCGACATTGAGAGGTAGGTGTCTCTCCCTTCCTTCCCCCCCACTCTTCCTCTCTCTATCTCTCATACTGCAAACCACCTATTTTTACTTGGAAGTATTTGAATGATAGTAGCGAAAACAATCTTGTCTGCAGGCTCGCCTGGTCCAGCGACAAGGCGCACAACCAGCAGATCATCATTGAGATGGGCAACGAGCTGAACGCGCTCGGATTCAACTGGGGCATCTACACCAACTACTATATGTGGGAGGAGATCGTCGGACTCGGCTGGAGCCACTTCTCCAACAAGCCGCTCTGGTGGGCCAACTACAACGGACAGCCCGTGAGTCGACCCCCTCTCTCTCTCTCTCTCTCTCTATCTATCTCTCTCTCTGCTCTCTCTCTGCTCTCTCTCTCTCTCTCTCTCTTCCGGGAGCGGCGGTCACAGTGACGCATTGCAGGGCTTCGCCAAGTTCATTCCGTTCGGCGGCTGGTCGCACGCCACCATGCATCAGTACGCCGGAGACGTGAAGCCGGCGTGCGGACTCGACGTCGACCTCAGCTACTACTAGACGAGCACAGAGAGAGAGATGTGTACATACATAAACACTCGTTCTATGCGTTGTCTCGGTTCTTATCCAAGGAAACACTTCCCACAGAAACAGTAGTGTCTTGATGTTTGAGCCACTTGTGCCGTTTGACTCGTAGTCACACTTTTTCCGCTTTTTCGACCTCTCCACCCGTATCATGTAGCACCCTATCTGGGCGTTGCAGCCACGTTTTGGGTCTTATCAGACCTATCAGATAATCCGACCGACACAATGCAAAGCGATTTCACAGTTCACAGTGAGTACGAAGCAGGGATCTCAAGAATCAATCGTGATATAGAGTTATGAAATTAAGTGCGATACAGAAACATGGACTTGACAACAAAGTGAAAACGAATCACAGTTTATGTTATATGTCATACTCGAAACAGTTTTTAGAATCAACTGCGACTACACAGCTTATTGAATCACCGATGTTTTCACGAAAAAGATCTTGCGTCTTTACGCGTGAAGAATCCATTTGCATACATCATTCGCCCAAATCCCTTTCTCATTGCGCATGCGTTGCCAATTGTGATTTGCATGTCTGTGTTCATTTCGCATGCGCAACTCGGCCGTAGAAAAGGCAGTGGTGGGAACTGGAGGGCAGCACTCGACTCGCCTACTCGCCAGATGTTCGCTCGCTCCATGGCCCAGCACGGCCTCTTCATGCCCTCGGTGGTCGCCGCGATCGGCATGGGCAGTCTTCTGCTGCCCAACACATACGACATGAAGGCCAAGGAGAAGAAGGAGAGCAGCACCAAGACTGCCAAGTCCGCCGTCGACGCCGACACGATCAAGAAGATCGAGGAGGGATTCGCAAAGCTGCAGGCTAGCAAGGAGTGCAAGTCGCTCCTCAAGAAACACCTCACCAAGGACGTCGTCGACCAGCTCAAGCACAAGAAGGTACTGTGGGAATACTGTAATGTGTAACCTACCGTTCCTACCGTAACCCATTGCAGACCAAGCTTGGCGCTACTCTGTACGACTGCATCCGTTCGGGAGTGTTCAACCTGGATGCGGGAGTGGGAGTGTACGCCCCGGATGCCGAGTCGTACAAGGTGTTTGCCCCGCTCTTCGACGGTATCATCAAGGAGTACCACGGATTCGCGCCCGACCAGAAACAGCCGCCCGTCGACCTCGGCGAGGGCAAGACCAAGGTACTGTAATACCGTAATCGTGCTACTCACAGTATTCACAATGTTTCGTTCAGAACTTCCCGCCGCTCGACCCCAAGGGCAAGTACATCAAGTCGACTCGCATTCGCTGCGGTCGCTCTCTCGCTGGCTACCCGTTCAACCCGTGCCTCAAGCAGGACGACTACCTCGTCATGGAGAAGAAGGTGTCCGACGCGTTCAAGTCCTACAACGACAAGGAGCTGCAGGTACGGCACTACCGGTGTTACCGTAGCTTACCGTATCACTTAGGGCAAGTACTACCCGCTGGACGGTATGAAGAAGGAGACGCAGAAGCAGCTGATCGCTGATCACTTTCTGTTCAAGGAGGGCGATCGCCACCTCCAGGTGGGTATGCAAGCTCCGCCTCCTTCTGACCAAGCCTTTGCAGCACGCCAACGCGTGCAACTTCTGGCCGAAGGGACGCGGCATCTACCACAACAACGACAAGACGTTCCTCATTTGGGTGAACGAGGAGGACCACATGCGGATCATCTCCATGGAGAACGGTTCCGACGTGGGCAAGGTGCTCGACAGGCTCATCCGCGGAGTCAAGGTACGCCCCCCTTCCGGGAGCACGCCCACAATGTTATCGTTCTATTTGTCGTTTCGTGTAACACGTGACATTCGGTACTAGCCACAAATTAACATCTCACCCCCTCGTTTCAGCACATCGAGAAGCAGGTGCCGTTCTCGCGCGACGAACGCCTCGGCTGGCTCACCTTCTGCCCCACCAACCTCGGCTCGACGGTGCGCGCCTCCGTCCACATCGCCCTGCCCAAGCTGGCCGCCAAGAAGGACTTCATCGTGAGTTGGCATAGGAATAGTATACTGTATACGGGGGTGCTGTGGTCTGTGGATAGTGAGCGCTGTGCTGTACTTACTGTACTGAGAGCATCATTGTCACTTCTCTCGCTTTCAGCAAATCTGCGACAAGCTGAACCTGCAGGTGCGCGGCATTCACGGAGAGCACTCCGAATCCGAGGGAGGCGTCTTCGACATCTCCAACAGGTATACTATCGATTGATTATCGATTGATATTGGTTGATTGCAGGGCTCGCCTGGGTCTGTCGGAGTACGAGGCTGTGAAGCAGATGTACGACGGAGTCAAGGAGCTGATTCGTCTGGAGGAGGCTCTGTAGACACCCTCAATCACCCCACCACTCAACATCAACTCATCTATTCACCGATTCGCACAATGCCGATAAATAGATGCGAAAAAAGATAGATGCCGTTGTTTCTCTTGAAACGTTTCGGTCCTATCGGTTTTTATCGTATCGTAGCATGGCTCACGTCAGTCGAACATAACTCTCAGTGAGTGTGTGCTACGTTGAAGCGTCGTGCTCGCGGTTCATAGGAGGACTCCTGTGAAAACCCGTAACATACCGCGCGGTTATCGGTAACGTAGCGCGAGCGTATTCGCTTAACATATCCTTCGTAAAGGGTATGTTAAGAAACGCGTCACGGTATATTACCGCTTAACCTCGTGGAATATTAACGATTTTGATCGATGAGCTGCGGCTCAATCACATTTCAGGTTTTAAAATGTGCGAAAAGTTTGCTGTTTTGGATGTAAGCATTGTGTGATGCGCGGTGCACACACATCCTGTGCGACTGTTCAGAACAACGCTCGCTCGCTTATGGCTGCGCGCAAAAACAAAGTCACGCCGGGTTTACTGCCTAACCTTTTCATATGTTAAGCAAATGAATAGGGCGGAGCGAGTTGACTCGGCGACTCGATCGAGCTCCGAAATGAAAATAGTATACGCTTATGATAGGCGTATGTTACCAAAAGTCGCTAAGCTCGCGGTATGTTACGGGTTTTCACTCGCGACGCGCATCGCACAGGGCTAATCTGCCGATGGCGGTACAGTCGGACGCGACTGCTTGTGTGAAGTCTGAAACGTCACTCGACTTTCTAGAATCTGAAAATTAGGAAATATAAATATTATATTTATTTGTCTCTTGTAACCGACATCAAGAATATACGATGGTTCATAGGGCTCCGATGAAATTCACTATTTGAATAGAGCCTCATAGTCAGGGTGGCAACAGTTCTGGTTCCAGTGGCAGTCTGCCAAGACTGACAAGTCTGACAAGCGATCGCAACTGTTCCATGTTCGAGAAACCAGCTACAATTTCGTTTGCATCGTTTCCGTCTTCTCGAGATGAGCAAAATGATGTCTTATTTTTGTAATTTCAACGATTTTGAACATATTCAGGTAGTGCCACCCGTGCTAATTTTCAGTTGAACTTGAGTGGATTGCGCAAATCCACTCCCGACTCACTCTTTTATGACCCTTTCGCACCGGCAAACGGTCGGGTCTTGGCAGACTGCCATACCATGCCTCCTCTCGCTCCGCCCCTTTCCCTACTGTTTTTGGTGAGAAGAGGGCAGCTGTGGCGGGACAAAACTCTACCCTTCTACCCAGCTACTCACCAGTAGTTTCGCTTTGTGAACGCAGGCGGCGTAGATCACAGTACAGGTCACCACCACCACAATACCGACCAGCGACGTCTTGTAGCCTTCGAACTGAAACCAAGTGATATTATCTGTTAACAAGTACTTGCGTAAAGATAGTAAGTTTGTCTTGACCTAATTCAACAAAAGCGCATGCATAAAACGTTTACAAATACTAAGACAAACCTGAGCCTCTATCTCCATCTCTCTCCTATTTCTCCTCTCTCTCCATCTTCTCTCTTTCTCTCTCTCTCTCTCTCTCTCTCTCTCTCTCTCTCTCTCTAATATTGACGTATGACGTTATTCATTTGTATTGTTATATTTCATCTGTTAGTGTCCACTGTCCGTTATGCGCAGATTTGTGTTAGTATTTGTAAACGTTTTATGCATGCGTTTTTGTTGAATTGGGTCAAGACAAACTTACTATCTTTACGCAAGTACTTTTTAACAGATAATACATGTGCTTTTGTTGAATTTCATAGAAATTTCTTCTTTTACTTATTCCCAAGCTCTGTCGTTCATTAGTACGCACAGAACTATTATGTGACACATTTTATGATGTGACGCACAATGTTGCGTGTATATGCAACTATATTTTTCTTGGTATTGTTTGAAAACAATTTTAAACGACACTTTTTCTCTGAATTTCGGTCGCCGTGGAGTAAGTGCATGTCTGCGCTCTCTGCCGACAGCGTGCTCTCTCGCGATTTTTCTGCGCATCCTACCCGCCGGCCGGGAGAGAGAGCTAGCCAGAGTGACGGGAAGAGTGACGTTGCTGCTATGCGTTGCTGCGTTGCTGTCGAGTGGAAAGCGAGAGAGTGTGTATAGAGTAGAGGCACCAGACACGTCCACACCGTACATGGACGCCCGGATGAGAGTGAATGGATGCAACTACGGACCTTGTCTTATCGGGAGACCAATTATCTTGGAATTATAAATGATGAAAATCAGTCACCACAAACCGCATGTAGACTAAGACAAACAATGCGAACAACACTACATATACATCTTATAGATTATGCTTTGAATACTCACGTAAAAATGGAAGTCAGTACTGAAAGTCAAACAAGGGCCATAAATTGCCTGTGGGGAGGAGGCAATGGGAACGCGAGAGAGTGTGTAAAGAGAGAGACACCAGAAACGTCCACCAAAATCCCGGACGTCCATGACGTCCATGGACAGGAATCACCTAACTCGAGCTGTACTGTATCTCTTTCAGAATAAGAAGAAGAAGAAAACACCCACGTTTGACAGATACGTTCGCTGCTCAGAAAGAAATGAAAAACGACTCGTTGAAGAGACGTCAGCATGCCTAATTCACATCGAGAATACAGCGTGAACGACAGATGTAACAAGAAAAAGAGAAAAACAATAGCGAGTAGTCGACAATAGTTAAAGCATAACACAATTGGACCGGAATAACATTTTCATCAGCATGATTCATGAAAAAACAGCATGAAAACTAATTTCAAAAAGGTGACGTGGCACGTAAAAACATGTTCGCGTATAGTGCGTCTATTGCTGCGGTCTGGGCGTCTGGGTTATGAGAATCTTTCATGAAGGATTCGAATATGAAGCATTTGAATATTGAAAAACCAAGGACACACGACACAACGTAGGCGCTATCTCGAAACACAGCACACAACAACAACAAACCATAGCCAAGGATTTTTTCTTCCGTCCACTCCCTCCCCTTCATTTTTTTCCCAAGTACTGCGCATTCAATGAGCCTATACTCATTGATACATATATCCTTGTTCTGAAAGGAAAAGTGGGGAAAAACGAAATGCGGAGTGATTCGGGGAATTGGTCTGAGTGAGCTGGACTTGGTTTCCGTACGTCTTTCACACATATCATACAAGGGTCCCCACATCCCAAATGTTTCATTTTGCCTTTGTTTTCGCTAGTACCCTTGACAAGGCGCGAAATTAGCTCATCTCGTTTTACTCTCCAGCCACACGATCGTATTATTTTTCTATCGTCTTGGTTGTTTCTTTGCATTTTGCACAATCATTACACTAACACATGCGACAGGATGTTTTTAAAATAAATCTATTATCCGTATGTTTTGACAAACAAGTATCTCATCACACATGATGCATATTTCAATCACAAAGTACGTTTTGTTTGTTCACAACAGTGCAGTGTCGTGGAAAGATTTCTATCAGAGAATGACCGAGACTGCAATACAGCTCACCGACTTGAATAGAATGTGAATGAACGTATTAATAAAGTGAACTGAAGTTGTGAACAGAGGGGTTCATCTAATCTATACATATTGTTTACGTTACATTATCATTTTCTTGTTCGCCGTACGCAATGTCTACTTTTAAAAAGGAACTAATTCGGACGTTTCTTTCGTTCACAGTACAAAAGTCAAGAGCCATCTTATTGAACGTTGCCTGACCTTTTTGGTCGTAATCAGCCATACACGCGCAGGAAAGTGTCAGGAAGATGACAACTGTGTGCAACCGGCAATGATTTTCAGACTATTTTCAGAGTGTTATTTCTCGCAGTGCCGCTGCGCCTGTAAGTGTAAAATGCTCTATGGTGTTTGTCCAAACATGGATCCACGAAGGCCACCGATGCATGGATCCGGCTAAATTTAGTATACATAGCTGAAAGCCCTTGGTCTGGAGATGCTCTCAAATTCCTGGTGTGATCATATCTGACACATCCGCAGACTTATAGGACGAAACGTGACGGGTAGACAGTCCGGCGACTGCCATAAGGCAAAAGGCAGACACTGATTGACGAAACAGTGTGTCTTCGAGTATACCTTACGCCAAAGGGTATCGCGATCTTCATTCTACATATCAACATATCTAATACGTTTCCTCCACCTTCCTACATATGTTCAATCAGAATTCAGTTCGATACGTTCGAATAAAAACTTTCGGAAATGTTTCTACCATAGTCTTGAATACATCTAACAATAAGATTAGTAACAATCCATTCACAAGATCACAATCACAAGCCTCAAGTTGAAATCAACAAAAAATTCTCGCATCATGGTGAACGGAAAAAAAAGTCTACCAGCATACACTTGGCTGACATTGAACATTTAGAAGAGCAAAACCCATACAAATACTACAAACTACTAAAAACTGAATAAACACTGCGTAAACACGTTATTAAGGGGGTTCTTAGCTACTCGGTAGACCCTAACGCTTGTTTGAACCTCTGTGCTCTCCGTAAAACCACACTATTTAGTTTTCCACTCGCGTGTTCGAGCCTCTATAGCATCGATAGACCCAAGCAGAAAGCTTGATCGAAGCGCGTTTGAAGCTTGATAGAGGGGTAATAGAAGGTGGATAGAGGGTGCCTCAAACAGAGGCGAGCCTCTATCAACCTTCTAACAACCCTCTATCGCTCGGACTGTAATGGGGATGCGTTAAGGTCAAACGCTCCTGTTCGAGTCTATCGATGCTACAAAGGCTCGAACACGCGAGTGGAAGACGAAATAGTGTGGTTTCACGAAGAGCGCAGAGGTCCGTACAAGCGTTAGGGTCTACCGAGTAGCTGAGTGAGAACCCCTTTTATCATGTGATCAAACTCACACGTTACTCGATAAAAAGAAACTGCAATTGATTTTTTACATCATGAAACTTTTTTCCTCATAAAACAGCTGAGAGTAGTGTAGCAGATTGTGCAGGCAGGTGCAAGTTGTGCACTTTTTAAGGGCGCGAGCCAATCTGAGCCTTGATTCGTCATTCTTATTCATCACTCACAAAATCAACTTTTTCGAACAATTGTTTCAATTGTTCATTTCGTAAATAAAAATACTTTATTAAGGCAAAACAAAAAATATCGTCGATAAATGTGTCATGATTTGTGGCATACCCAGAGATAGAGGATACACTACCTATTTTCAGAAGCGTTGTTCATAGTACTGTACATCATTAGATAAGCGTTTTCTTACTCAAATGTCTGGCTGAATGCACTAAAAAGTCTTCGTTAGACGTGGTCCCTAGTGGTTCGAGATCGTTGAAAAATATGCCGTGGTCCCTAGTGGTTCGAGGGCATTTACAATCTACGGGGCGTGCGGCTGTCTCTTGCCATTATATCAAGATGTGGTCGCCTCGCGTACACGTTCTCGCGGCTTTCGTCACGTCGGCGCTGTCGATCGTGTTCAATGTGTTCCTGCTGCTGGTCCTCTGCAAAGCCGCCTCCCACTCGAGCATCCGACAGTACCGCTACCTTCTCGGCGTATTCGCTCTTGTCAACATATTCTACGCAGTCACCAACGTCCTCGCCGCGCCGGTAGGTACACTCACTACTTATACATACGTTTTCAACATCATGATTATCATAGAAAAACATTTTTTTCTGTTTATTTTTCTCTTACGCAAGGAGAATACTCCTGATCTGCTCTGTTGTCTGTTCTTGTAGGATAGCGGTAGAAGAACGACGTTTCACCCCCGAATAAGTACAACAGTTCGACGTGATTCGAATGGTCTGAAGTGATCCGTTTCTACCGATTCCCTTCTCCTAGGTGTGCGTGTCGGAGTTCGATGCGTACATGGTGTTCTCGATTTCGCCGGTGATCGCTGGATGGGACAGGACGCCTTTCCTACTCGCATACGCTGCCACGTTCGTCCTCTGCCTTCTTTCTCTCACGTTCCAATTCGTCTATCGATACATCGTCATTTGCAAGTAAGTGTGCAAATATGGATGTCTGAAATGTTTTTCGTCCCCAGACCGCAATATATCGCGATACTATCTCGCTACGTGCGTTTATATGTCATGTTATCCGTTTGTATTATTGTTCCCTACATGTACATGGCAAACGTTGGCTCTACACCTAAGAGTGTGCTACATCAAGTAAGAGCAGATAATGCTAGCTTTAAATCAAATCTCTAACGTTTTTTCAGATCGCTCCCTACATGTATGAACAATACGGAATCAACTCGATTGACGGCGTGTTGGGATTTCAATACAGAATAGTGAGTATACAAGGTCTACGTCTAATGTAGTGGTTTATCAAATTCTTAACAGAATTCTACGACCGGTAAGGTTTTCTACGACAAAGCGATCGTTGGAGTGGTTGGGTCACTGTCCTTATTTGTAAGTAAGACAGAATTTTTCGGAAGACTTCAATGAAATCGAGTTGAGGCTGTTTTGATGAGCGTGATTCTCGGAACAACAGTTCAAATCACTCGCGCCTTTCACAGCGGACAACTGGCGTTCGGTTTCCAGAGAATTCAAGCGCAGCTCTTTCGAGCGCTCATCATACAGGTTTCTATTCATCACATTCGTATTTCACTCTGACTCTCAGGCGTTCATCTCATTCTTCTTCAACTTTCTCCCATTGTGTATCATCGTTTTTCTCCCTCTCTTTCGAATCGACTGTCATTGGGACAAGGTGTTTTTTTTTTCATCCTGGTCATTGATATAAATGAAGTGATTGTCATTGTAGGTAGTTGTTATGGCTATATCGGTCTATCCGATATTTGATCCACTCATAGTGATCTACTGTATTCGGGAACTGCGGGAAGCGGCCAAACGGCTGTTCGATGGCAAGGATTTTAGGATTTGCGAAATGAAACAATGAAAATATTTTTGTTCAAATGAATACTAATTATTAATAAGCAAGAGCCTAATTCATGAAACTTCATCATTCATTCGGCGAAAAAAAAACCTTGACAACATCTCAGGTTCTTTTGAGTGATCTCGTTCTGTACGTGTCATGATCATGTTTTCGATCCCGAATAAACATTCGAATTAAGTCGCGGTCAGTCTCCTCGAAACACTTTGAAAATGCCTTTCGGATCGCTTTCGTAACACTTCCGAATTGACTTCGAATGACTCCCGAATACCCCCGACCACTTCGGAATGCCTTGCTATGTTTTCGAAACACTCCCGAATGGCTTTCGAAGAGTCTGACCGCACCTTTAATGTTGAGAAAAAAACAAAATGTTTTAGGCATGCTATCGTTGGTGGTTTCCTCTCTGAGCGCGCAGCCGGTATCTATTACGTTCTTCTCGTCTACGTCAAGAGTCCACAATATTTCATTACACGCCTAATAGTGATGAACTATAATAAACAACTAGCATGTTTTTTTTTGTTTAGCCGGTAGAATCCGGGGTCCCCCTAGTCGAGAACAAGATGGGGTTCTTGGATTACGACAACTTCAGCAGAGGGAGTTAGGGTTGGGTGGCGTCGGAAGTCTTGAGTTCCGTTCTTGAGTCCGTAAATAGTGCTGTGACGTCTTTCGGCTACTATGAGAGTGGATTGCCACCCCACAAAACTGGGTGAATTTAACAAGAATAGTTGACTCCGAGGGGGATCGAACCAGCGAGTTTAGTTCCTCTAATAGACACTGGTCATTTCTCAGTTGGCGGGAAAATGAGCGAGTGCGCGCCAACCAGACCGGACTCGTCGTCCTATACGGACAGGAGGGTAAGTGAAAGGATTCTCTCTCTCTCTCTCTCTCTCTCTCTCTCTTCTCCATATGTTTTTAAAAGGAAAGGATCGGGTCTCTATCTCTTCATATTTCATAGGTCTTGTTTGTGAATATGTGGTGTCGGAAACGTAGAATGTCGAGTATTACTCAATCTCTTTCTTTTCGGTTGCACACAGTAGTCAAAACCAATTGTGCTGTCCTACAGTTCTACAATCACTAAAAACAACTGAACAAACTAAAAAAAATGTTCTCATCGCGGATTGAACCGTTATGTTTCTGTTGCTTTCATTGAGGTAACCAACTCATACGAAGTCACTGTACTTTATATTTATTGCGCCAGAGCTGATTTTTTCGTTTTTTTCGGAACGAGTCGCTTGTAGAATAGCTGCTTGAAACACGCTCGATACTTGCGACTTCTCCAGTAGTACACATAGAAGTTCAGAGAATACGAAATAAGAACTGAAAGGGTCGTATAATGTAGTTTGTAGACGTGTTTGTTCACAAAATAACCTGGAATGACAGCGTAGGCAGATGCGTCAATGATCGCTGTTTCGCTAGCATGCACATACTCGAGGGTAAACAAGATGATTGTGGCAAACGTCTCAGAAACGACGAAAACAACCGCCTGAAATTGTTTCGATACTTGAAAACAAAAGTTATGACACCTGTATGATGATAGTGTTCAGAATACGCGTTTGTACAATGAGATTTGCTGGGTCAGTGGTGGATAGGGGAGAGCACAAAAAGAGACGAATGTAGGTGATAATGTAAACTATTGTGGTGATCGCACACAAACACATGCAAGTTTTACTCCAGTAAGGAAGCACTTCTGCAGTTAACGCGACCGGCAAAATACAAGGGTCTATCGTTTTGTCACTGATGTGAAAAGACGATAACGCCTGAAACAGAAGTAACGTTCATCCGTTGTAGTTTTTTATCATCAAAACGAACCACGTAGAAGAGTCCGAGCAATATACCGGGCACGCACATGTACATGCAGTATGTTGTTTTGTCCCAGATTTGGTACCTAAATAACAATTGACTGATATGATTGAAAAATATACTTTAATGGCGTCGCAATAGCAAAGTATCGATCGAAAGAAATCATCGTTATCAAATAAGTGTTAAAGTTCACGAGTAATACGTAGCCCGAATTGAAATAGAAGCAGTAATCCTGATAGTATGATTATTCGAAAACTTTTTTCAACTCAGTTACTCACCAGTCTTGTTTTAGTCCACCCGAAGCTCATTCTGGCCCAAGACTGTAGCTCGTACAGTAAACATACCAGATCTGAGAATGCCAAAACAGCAATCAAGATTCCTGAAAACAAATTTGTAGTTGTAGTGTTAGATTTTGCTGAAAATAAACGCTCACCGCATTTGTTTTGTAACGATTTGAACTTCCAAGTTGCAACAACAATACAACTGTTTCCGAAAATACCAATTACACCAAAACTCAACGTAAACCATTTGATAGTATTGAGAGCTGTATCGGACATGTAGAAAAATGGATGATATACGAACAGAACCATGACAATCAGGCAGTTTTCAACATCTGGAAAAAACGTTGAAAACATATTTGTTTTGTTGTTAAAGAAATAAGATACAAACGATAAAATTGACTCGAACGCGAAAAAAATATGTGTGAGGTGTTTTATCACCTTCAATGTATTACATACAATAGCTGTGAACACTGACTCGAATAATTATCAATACGTGGTATACTTTTAGCTCATTCAATTTGGAAACTATGTGTGTTGTGTCAACAACACGAGACATAGTAGTGTCTTAACATGATCATAACTTTCTCAAAATAGTTTTTTTGTGAGTTTTTTTCGCTCCATACTATACTTGGAAGCAACCAGCCAAACTACAAAGATTAAGATAATTATTTTTTTGATTAAGATAATTATTAGAAGTTCGTTTGTACCGACTTTTGCTCACCTGAGACAAACGAAACTGGCCAACTAAACTGGTCTCCATCCCGCCAAAACAAATTCGGATGATTTGCAGGTTAACGTTTCCATATCTCATGTAAGAAATGACATGGGTGTTTGCGCACACCATTCGGACGCCATGTGCGCGCGTTAGCGCGCAAGTGGTTTTTGCGCGGGAACCAGCCATTGTCAAATCAGCTGTTCCGTTTTACGACTTGTTTTCGTTCAATTGATCAATGTGTACTGGTTTTTTTGAGTATTGTATTGTGTTTCGTATGTTTATTTATTGACATAGTCGTGTGTAGTTCCTTTGAAACGCTAGTCAACAAGAATACGTTGTCGAAAGTTCTGGAATCATGAATTATCGCAAAATATCGCAATTCTTTCTTTTTCTATTGTTTTACTTGCGTGATCGATCTCATGTTTTGAATTTGCTGCTATAGAACTGTTGCTTCGTTCTTCGTCATGTGAGCACAGTCTCTACTTATTATTACTGATGCATGTTTGCAGGAGGTTTCGTACACGCCGCACTCGTCGGTCGTCGCAAGCACAGAGCACCAGGTCTTCGTCAAACACGTCTTTTGCTTCCTCAAGGTAAACAACATGTTTCATTATATCTTATCATGTTCACAAACGATTGCAATCCATGAATTGTATTTCAATTGCAAAATGTTCCATCTTATGACGGATTTTGTGTGAAACGTTGGCCCCTGTTTGGACCTTACAATTAACTGTAAGGTCCAAACCTTCAATATATTGTTTGGCTGATGAGTTTCTAGAACTACTACAATGAAAGTGCAGCAAGTGTTTGTCATTATGTGAGTGCGTATTCTCAGTTGTATTACAGGTTCAATATCTTACTGTATGTGATGCATTAAAAGTTTTGTCAGCCTCATTAGTGCGCTCAAGTAGCTTTCCCTAATCATCATATTCTTCGAACAAAAACCAGCCATTGTTCTCAACGAATGTTTTCCAGATGATAAAAACTATCCGTCTTCCACACGGGTAATAAAATCATCTGTTTATTTTTAATATGTCATGACAACAGGATTCAAACATTCAAACACAGAAAAATTCATGTAGATGTGCAATACAATAAACTTTACTGATTATCGAAACTTGTGAAAAAAACTTCATTCTTGAAAAAATTGCGCTTTTCATCAGAACACTTTGATAAAAATTAAACGCTGTGGTTCGTACCTTCAGTGAATTTTCCGTTTTCGTAGTACACACATGGGCAGTGCACATGTTTGCAACGAGCTTTTTTTTTACAAAATTAGTATAGGAAGTATCCATGTGATATCAAAACACAACTGCGTTGTCAATAAATGCTTTACCCAACTTTTTGATTTTGAATAAGAATTTTAATTTTTGATGAGCAACCAGGGTGGTGCAGTGGCAAAAAAGCGAAGAGTGGAACGGAGGGTCACGAGATCGATCTCGTACGGAGTTTTTGATTTTGCAATTTACGATTAGAGTTATCAGATCTTTCGAGTGCATTCTAATATATATATATATATATATATATATATATATATATATATATATATATATATATATATATATATATATATATATATATCAATTCAATCAATTTCAAATCATCATTTATCCGGTATCGCATTATGTGATCATAACTCAAACATCAATTATTCAGAGAGTAGCGCCGGGTAGCATACGTATTCCATCTTGTCGCGTCGGTGTCCGCGGCCACGTTCTTCCATTTTTTCTCGAGGGTCCTTCTATTGAATGGAATCGTCTTCTTGAATTTATCACTCCATTGTAGGTGAGGGCGACCGGGCTTGCCCATATTTGGCGGCTTCCAATCGATCACACGTCTCGCCCATCGGTCGTCGTTGCAAAGCATTAGGCGGTGGGCGAACCTCCACTTATTTGTCCTTGCTTCGCACAGCACGTCTTGTAGTCCCGTCTGCCGTCGTATCTCCTTGCACGGAACTTTGTCCAGTAAAGTCAGTCCGAGCTTTCAATCCATTCTCCTCTGAACCACACTACAGAGCTACATTTTTGAAGCGCCGGGAACTGAATGCATGCTGCGAAAAAAAAGCGGTTTCGTGTAGAAATTACCAAAACTTCTGTACTTTCACGTACACGAGGGCAGTTGCAAAAATTACTAAACTTGTTCCCCTGATCACGATCTGTCGATTGACGCCTATATCATGCCAATCGGAGACCTAAAACTACTTCCTCGTTAACTTTCTAACAGGTGTTTTCATTATGTGTAAAAAAACAAAAACAAATGAAAAGTGGAAAATGGAGGCAGGCGAAGGCGAGAAATGGAGGGGCCGTCTTTCAATCGACGTCGTCTGCCCAACCCAGTTCCCGCACTCACGGCACCCGCCGTCCGTCCGCTTTGACCCTGCCTTTTTCCATATGACTGCAAGATGACCTATGATTGTCATTCTAGCGTCTAAAGTGACTACAATCGAACCGTCATTTCAGCTAAAGTTACAATAAGAGGTGAAGTGAAAAAAAAACGGAACTGCGAAGCTATGTTTTCTACAAATGAACATCCGCGCAGAGTACTATCACTTTTGTCTGCATCATCAACGTTGTAAAGTACTGGCAAAAAACAAACAACATCAACGAATCGCTGCCACCAGTAACCATCTACAAACGGTTGGCGAACACGATGCTATTGACTTGGGAGGTCTCGCTGGGTAGTGCACGACAGGTGAGTAGCCCCCACGCAGCGATAACCAGTCCGCGCAACCACATTCGGTACGACTGAAACGATCACCAAACCAAACAGGAGGCGCATTTTGGATTCAATTGGTCCGTTTCTCACTTATGAGATCTCAGTTCGATTGTACAAATTGCGAACGAGCGGCGACGCTTGCTAGTTCCATGAGTGACAAAATGTCATAAATTCTTCTCTCACCTTGATACACACTAAAAGAGTTACGCTGTTCACCGGACAGTAGAGACCGATAGATACGACAACGTAGAATTGAACGACTGCAAAAACTCTGTTTGAACACTTTGTAGCAACACTCACACCACGGCGTATGGCCGAAAAGTTTCGTGGAGAAGATCACATAGACCGGGATCATGTAGAACACTGTCGGGGTGCAGCACTATAATTGCTTTTTTGTGTTCAGAACTTATTAGCATAGTTTGCCTGTATGTAAATGGTGTTCAGGAACATTTTGTGCATTGCCAGAGTTTTGGCGCTCATGTGCGACTTCTGTGCATTCAGGATCTTCACGGTGTGCGGAATGAAAACTGGAATTTTTCTCTTTCCTCTCTCTCTCTCTCGCTCTCTCTCTCTCTCTCTCTCTCTCTCTCTCTCTCTCTCTCTCTCGTTCACTTCCTCACTTGCAACAAATCCACAAGTATGTGCGCATTGCACGAGTAGGAACGCATTGGTGGGAACGAAATACGGGCTGTTACCAGAAGCATACATGGAAATTTGATCGATTATCGCTATCCAATCAGTATATTGGGAAGTCGTCTAAACAGATTGCATCACGTCTATAGAAGTGTGTTCACATTTGCAGCTGCCACTATCTGCTCTCTCGTGCTGTAGGGTACAATAGCAGCGAGAGTACCCAATAGATAAAATATGTATAGGTATACGAATAATACGACTGTTTGCACAGTAGAAAACTGAAAAGTTGACTCGTAGAAGAAACAGTGGTTCACTCACTTTGAGGCGAGATGGCGTTTGTCCGAGAATCTTTTGGTGTCTATCAAACACCATCTGCCCATGAAACACAATTTCGAACTCAAATAGTGCTAGGAAAATGATCTTAAGCATCGGAGTCAGTGAAATCACAGGCTTTGGAAAACCGTACGAAAGGTGTGTGCGAGGGCAGTGAGGAATGGATGATCGGTCCGTGACCGACGAAACAAAATAGTGGAAGAAAAATGGTGAGCTGCCATAAAAACAGAATATTGATATCATTGAGAGAACAAGCCGTCTAAACTTCGTTCTGTTCGGTCAGTTTAATATGCGGTACTCCTAGTCGAGAACAAGTTTTTTCATCACGACGAAGTCAGCAGAAAGAGTTGAGAATTCACGACTTTTTGTTAACAGCTACTCACATGCTGCATCAATACGAGATACTTTGTTAGGCCAAACGAGGACGGTGAATGTGTGAGGATCGCGTAAAACGTTGTGACATCGAGAACAAAGCCGATAGTCGATATGATGTGATAGCATAGAATCTGTTTCGTCGGGTAGGAGAAGTCGAACACCAGGTCACTGAGGTTCATTCGTTAAAATGAACAATTCACAAATTAGAATTCAGAAATCACACACTAGTAACGATTCTGTCAGGTGCTAGTAATGTGAAATATGAATTTGTTTAGTAGGATACAGAATTTTTTCCGAGAGAGAACAGGTGGAGTTGGTCGACTATGAACTCGGAACTGCAGTTTAAATTTCTCTCAACTTATACCCAGAACACCTGTAAAGACCATTATTATGGAATCGTTTGAGAAAAGTTTCGTTTCAGATTTGGCAGGTGCATCTTTTCGAGTTCACGCAGACCAGGTTCTCTGCCGGACAGTGCAATGGGGCTGCGAAACGTGTGAAGGTTCTCTCTCTCTCTCTCTCTCTCTCTCTCTCTCTCTCTCTCTTTCTTTCTTTCTCTCTAAAATGGGTAGCAATTTTATTAGGGACCCCAACAAACATTTGTGCGCTCCGGGCGAAATCCCGTCATCGTTATCAACATATCAATACTGGACAAACTATGCAATCTAATTAGTCTAGAAAGTTCCGGACGAGTTTTTTTGATTGCAACCATACTTAAATCAAAGCAAAGTATTCGCGGTATTAACATGAAATATCGATTAGTCTACGTTATGACGTCATTATTCCCGTTGATTGGGGCACCCTCTCTGTCGCATTGACCCATTGAAAGCGCGCGCTCCGGTGCGGGCGCTTGGCGCGGAATGGCGACGCGTGCATCAAGTAAGCATACAACATCTATATATATAGGCCATCCCCCCGCTTCATCGTACGACAGCTCCCTTTCAGAATATTTCCCAGACACCTTTCGATGGCATTATCACCGGTTCAAGTTCATTCGGCAGCAGTGGATTTTCGCTTGGCGGTCTCATTGCGCGTTCTTCGCAGCGCAAGCGCATGTAAATGACTTCATTAGAATGGTAAATTAGATGCGAATGCGCCAAAAAAAGCGGTCGGTTTCGGAAATAACTCCGTTTGGAAAAGGTCAACTGGTTCGCCCTTTTCACAGTAGATTTCCAGTAAGAATCCCGACATACCCTTGTTTTCCGATTTTTGATAACTGTAAAACTAAATTGTATATCAATCGATAACGTCTAAAACAGCGTATTCCAGTAGTGGAAAACATTTTTAGAAATAACTTCCTTCGGGGTTGGGCTAGAAGGCTGAATTTTGGATATGTTGTGTACAAGACATATCCCAAGAATCGCTTGTTTTCCGATTTTTGCTCATTGTACAGTAATACAGAACAAAAACCGAGAAATTTCGTTGATATCGCATCAATTTCTCGTCATTTCCTCATAGTCTGGTTCGACCGGCAATAATGCCGTACGATGAAAATGGGGGATGGCGTGCGCGGTGTGGGTGGGCTGGTCAATTCGACCGCCTACTCAACCAGCCGTGCCCGTCTGCTCCCGCCCTGCCACATACCGCCCGTCCTGATTACAACTGCGTCGCTGATTCGCTGAAATACCCGCTCACTAACCCCGCCCCCGCGCGCTTATTGGTTCGTGTTGCAGAATGTGTGCGGGAGAGCGCGATAATGTGCACACTGTTTGTGATTTGCGTAGTCGTTCACGCGCGTTGTATTGTTGTTGTTGTTTTTGTTATTGTTGTTGTTTGTTCTATCTGTTAATTTACTTTTGAAAAAATACTGATCGTTACTGTGAAACTATCAGTACATTAACATTAATACATGATATACATTGATACATACATTAAAGGAACAGTGGCGACTTATTTTCGACTCGGAGTATTATTCAATAATCATATTAACCTAACGCATTTGCAGTTTTTGCGGAAGAACGACAATTCTGCGTTTTTTCGATTCTGCAACTGCCAAGAATGCAGCTCAAAATTTGAATTTCCCGCCAACACTTCACTTCAAAAATTTGGGTCGGAATCATAACCGCAAACGAACAACGGATTGTCACTTGCTTCATGGCTCAGTGCATGTGCGCTGCGTTGTGACCCTAATCTTCGCTGGTTCGGTTCCTGTCACTTCCAAATATTTTGTTCGTGTTAAAATGAGGAGTTGTGGCAGGTCGTGGCAGAAATAAGTCGCCACTGTGCCTTTAACATTTGAAAAAAAGAATTTCTTCGAAATTCAACAAAAGGAAGTTCATTCTCTTTTGAAAAGTACAAGCGTAAAGTAGCTCTGTTTGGGTTTATCTCAATTCAACAAAAGCACATGCATAAAACTATTACTTTTACACAAGACTACACAAACCTGCTCTCTCAAAACGATCACAAATACATTGACAATCAAATGCCAAAATGAATATACTATTGCACACACACACACACACACACATTCACACACAATTATATCAACCCGTTTATCAAATGAGTCATCTATCAAAAAGCTCTTGTATTTGTTTACTTTCAAAAATAATAAAAACATCATTGTAAACAAAACGATTGTTCTGTAGCTGTTTATTAATTCTCACATTGCTTTCATAAAAAAACAAGAAAGTATATTATATAGCCCCTATTAATCGCCTTTTCTACTAAAATGTCCTATGGTGTCCGTCATTCCAGAGTCATAACTAGCTTCAAACTCAACCGATTCCCATGAAACTTGGTAAAAAGTTGTGTTCTCTTCCAAGGACGACGACAAAATTCAGGCACCTCTCAACTCCTCCTCTACGTCCATATTTGGTCAAAAAACCACCAAAAATGGTCACTTTTGCACTTTTTCTTGTGTGTCCGCGGGCATAACTCCGTTTCTACCGAACCGATTTGCGTCAAACTTTGCGAAAAGTTTACATAGTACTTCAGGATGCAGTCCACTTTGTGATTACTCTCCAATTACACTCATTGCCTATATTTGGTAGAAAAACCTCAAAATTCGCCGATTTTGGTGCTGTCCGCTGCAAAAGCTTCTCACCTAAGAAACAGTTTCGCTTCTTGTTCTGTAATTACTTTCAACAATTAGTTCTGTCACTAACCTGCAAGTTTCATCATCATTGGTTACGGTGTAAGGAAAATATAGCCAAATTAGCAAGAGCCGCGCGCGCGCTCTCGCCTCACTTTTGCGATTTTTAGTATTTCCGCGGTCATAACTCGATTCATACAAAACCAATTTGCAAGAAACTTGACTGATAGTTGAGTTTACGTCTTGTGATGCAGTCCATTCTGTGACAGTTCTCAATTTTGCTTTCATTACCTCTCTTTTTGGTCAAAATACTACCAAAAATGGTCACTTTTTCACTTTTTCATGTGTGTCCGCAAGATTATCTCCGTTTCTACTGAATCGATTCGCGTGAAACTTTGCAGAAAGACATCTCTGTTTTATTTTCCGTAATTACGTTCAAAAACAGCTTTTTTTCCCGTACCTTTTTTCCGTAAAATTCAACCTGAGTGGTTACAATGTGAGAAAGATATAGCCAATTTATCAAAAGGTGCACGCGCGAGAGGAGACCTGAGAGAAAGAGGAAGAGGAAGAGAGGGAAAAAGAAAAAGAGATAGATAAAAAAGAGAAAGAAAGAGAGAAAGAGATTAGTGAGGGGAAGATGTTGCAGAAGCAGAAAAGCAGAACTGTCTGTTTTCGTAGCATGAAAGGAACAGTGGCGACTTATTTGACACGGAGTATTTTTTTAAAACCATGTTAACCTAACACATTTGCATTTTTTTTTCTTCGAAAGAACGACGATTCTGCGTTACTTTCGAATCTGACACTGCCAAGGATTCAGATGAAAATTTGAATTTCCCGCCAACGCTTCAATACTGCAAATTGGGGTCGGAGACATAAGCGCAATTGAACAACGCTTAGTCAATAGCTTCATGGCTCAGAGCATGTGCGCTGCATTGTGGCCCCCGATCTTCGCCGGTTCGATCCCACGGCCAAATGTTTTGCTCGTGTGAAAATGATGAGTTGTGGCAGGTTGTGACAGAAATAAGTCGCCACTGTGTCTTTAACACTGGAAGAAAAACGAAAAAAAATAAAGAGAAAGCAGGGAGATAAAGAGAGGAAGGAGAGAGCGAGAAGAGAGGGGAGAAAGAGGGAGAGATAGAAGGAGGAGGGCTAATATCAGAGCGATGCTGACTTGTGCCTGAGCGCATTTAGTTTTTGGGAGCATAGAAAAGTACAGTTCAGAAAAAAGAAATATATCATTTTTTTTTCATAGACATTGATAGGTGAAGCGCGCGGCAGCTTACTATAGGACTTGCAAACCAGTTATTATTGTTATTATTATTATTACCCCGCTCCTAGACAACATACTTATCAGTGCAATCAATACATCAATCGACTAATCTTCTTTACGTTAATAATTCGTTTCACTCGTCAAAATGTTATGAATTTGTGGATAAACAGTAGTATTGAACATAACCAAAAACTTGTATGAATTTCTATTCTTCTAATTTTCATGTTCTAGCGCGGAGGCGCGCGACAGCGCGCCGGAGCGCTAGTAAATTATCGATAAAGTTTACGTTTCTACATATCGTTTGAGAGAGCAGGTTTGTGTTTATAGTTTAGTGTAGAAACAATAGTTTTATGCTTGTGCTTTTGTTGAATTGAGATAAACCCAAACAGAGCTACTTTACGCTTGTACTTTTCAAAAGAGAATGTATATGTCATTCTGTGAGTAAGTGTTCACAGTTGTTTATATTACCTGATTTTATGTGATGCGTTAGAACTAATGTCAGCCTATTCAATGAACTAACTTCTTTACATAGACCTCAAGGTTAAAATTACCTTCTATGTGTTGTATTCCTAATAAAATTTTGATTCGCGAACTTCAAGTAGTGTAAGTGCAACACGTATTTGTCATAATGCAAGTGTATTTGCAGGTGTCTTACACATTTGTAATGCATTAGAAACATTGTCAGCTTGCTTATTGCTTTTGAGTAACTTCCATTCTTCGTATCAAACATACTTCCCAAACAGGAATCAGTTTTTGTTCTCAGGTTATAAAAAATGATCTGTCTTTAAAGGGAGTGTACCCTCTAGTTTTCTGAGTTGAGTTAGCATCAGAATGTGGAAATACATCAAAAATGATACACTTTTGTCTATTGAACCATATGCCGCAAATGGCGGGAAGTTGGAGAAACCATCATCGACAGTGCAGGTTTGTGCACATTTCTGCACACTTTTCTCTAGAAAGAGCGTATTTGAGCGCATGACTTTAATATGAGAAAAACGTTATTTATGGCATACTTTAACATTCTGATGCTAACTTAACTTCGGAAAACAGAGGGTACGCTCCCTTAAACTTGTGGCATGATAAATCATCTGTCATTTTTTCAAGTAGCATGACACACATGAATCAAACACAAAATTGTTCATTTTGTTGTGCATCACATTAAACTACGGGTGAAAAAATACATGTAAAAAAAGTTTAAAAAAAATAAAGAAGAATCTGTTTAGGGTTTAACAAAAAGTTTATCAAAAAAAACGTCAAAAAAACGTCAACAGTATTCAATTCGGTGGTTTCCAGGTTGCCTGAAAACAATATTATGTGAAGGTAGTATTGTAACTAGTTGCAACGTTCAATCAGAGCTGTAATGGTGAAAAACTGGGCGATAGATTGAGAAAAAACCCTATTATTATAAGACAGTTTGAAACAAAATATACTCACATTACACAGACTAGTTTTCGTAAACCTGAAAACACATTTGAAGGAACAGGAGCGTTTAGCAGATACCCCCACTCGCAAGTTCATCATTTCATATTCAGCAAAACATGTTGTCTTTGGCAGAATCCCAACCCGCGTAGTAACGCTTCAGAAACGTAAACACAATCACTGCGCCACCCAGATTCAGAGGGTACACTACCTTTTAATTACCTCCAAATGCGTCTCTATACCTTTAACGCAAAAATTCAACAAAAAAAATTCAAGTTAATTCTACCGTCAACATAATGTATTTCAAATGAAATTGGTTACCGTGTTTTGTGTTGATGTTACAAACTACGTTTAATGAAAGTACATCACGTATTTGTCATTATGTGAGTGAGTATTGACAGCATTTTTTTTATGGTACTGTGTGTAATGCATTTAAGGTAATAGATCAGCCTATTTATTGCGCCCGCGGCACTCACATTGTTTCATTCTTACTTCTCATACTGAAGTTAGTTGTTGATTTGAACGGTTGTTTCTCCAGGTTACTCTACAACAACATATTGCCATGTTTAACTATCATTCATTTTTCAACTTGTCCAATACAGCTCTCAATACTATCAAATGGTTCACATTGAGTTTTGCTGTCTTTGGTAGTTTCGGAAACAGTTGCATTGTTGTTGCAACTTGGAGGTTTAAGTCATTACAAAACAAATGCGGTAAGCGTCTATTACTAACGACAAAGCAGAAACCACGTGTTCGAATTCAGGAATCCTAATTGCTGTATTGGCTTTCTCGGATCTGGTTTGTTTGTTGTTCGAATTACAGTCGTGGGCTCGAATGAGTTTTGGGTGGACTAAAACAAGATTGGTAAGACGCTGCGTTTGAAAAATGTTTTTAAAAAGTCTTGACATCAGGACTTTTGCTTCTATTTCAACTCGGGCTATGTATTTCTTGTAAACTTTGACACTTACGCAATATTGATGATTTCGTTCGATCGACACTTTGCTATTGCAACGCCAATCAAGTAGTTTTCTGTGACAGAATCATCATCAATTGTCATTTTAGGTACCAAATCTGGAACAAAACGACATACTGCATGTACATGTGCGTGCCTGGTGTATTACTTGGACTTTTCTACGTGGTTCGCATTAGTTTCAGTCGTGAATAAACTTTACAGTTGTTGCAGGCATTTGCATATTTTCATATCAGCAACAAAACAATCGACCCTTGCATTCTTCCGACTGCATTGACTGAAGAAATGCTTCCCTATTGGAGCAAAACAAGCATGTTTCTCTGTGCAATCATCGTTTTAATTAACATCGTAACATACATTCGTCTGTTTTTGTGCTCTCCCATGTCGTCTACTGATCAAGCAAGTCTCAATGTACAGAAGCGTATTCTGAACACTATAATCATACAGGTGTAATTAACTATTTTTGATGAAATAACAAAACAGTTGCAGGTCATTGTTTTCGTTTTTTCTGCCTCGTTTTCAGCTGTCATCATGGTTACTCTCGAGTATGTGCATGCTAGCGAAACAGTGATCATTGACGCATCTGCTTATGCTGTCATTCCAGGTAAAATCATACTTATGAAAACTGAACACCCACAATAACATTCATAGTTGATTGGATGGAAAAATACAATTAAGAGACTATCTAAGACTAACTTTACAGGTCTCTTCTCGTATTCGCTGAACTTCTATGTGTACTACTGGAGAAGTCGCGATTACCGCGCGTGTTTCAAGCGACTCTTTTTTAAACGACCCGCTCGGAGAAATACGATTTGAAACATTCGTCGTGTGATAAACATGAAATTATAAGTGTAGTGGGAACATATAGTTACATAATCTATTCACGAGCGACGGGACCGCGTTCAAACTTACTTGAAAATTGAGATCGCGATGAGATGTGTAGAGAAAGCTCATTGTGTGCTACATTGTGTACGACTTCACCTGAGCACGAGGTCGCGGGTTCACACGCACTTTCTCTCTTCTAACTCTTTATATTTGCGCAAAAAGCTAAGGCAAAGATGAAAAGTCTAACGATGACGGGAAACCATTCGCCAAGATCGAAAAGGGTCGTTTCGGTTTGTCGGAACTTATTCGCATGACTGTCATTGATCACCTCGAAACCGCTTATCACAATTCCGAACTGATAAGTCATGTTCACAAGCAATACTAACAATTTATTGCACACAACACTCGTTCTAAATCAAGTCGAAAGAAAACAGTAGGTGCAGATGCAATCATGTTTGATTATCGAGATAAACGTAACAAAACGACTAAAGATGAAGTACTCATGCTGATGAGCGTTCTACACGGTTCTCACAGAGAACACTGCAATGGCTTCGTGTTGGCATGGCTGTTTGTTGAACAGGTCGTGTCGCACGTTGCGCAGACAGAGCAGCGACAGCGGCTGGCACACGAGAATCAGGTCAGAAACGAGTCGGAACTGAAAACAGCTATCAGTTAAAGAAACCCTCCGGGGAAAAAGTGAGCTGGGGCCGGGCTCGATGAGGTCTTTGAAGAAGCAGCTCCAGACTCACCCCATTCTGACTCCAGTGAAGAAGATGCGCGCTCCGCGTGAACATTGCGTAGGCCTGTGTGATGGTTGACTGTTTGTCGTGACTCACAGGTTACACACCTCACACAAGTTTTGTCGAGTCACATTGTGATGAACACTCTCAGCTCACCTTGGCCGCCTGTACGCAGCCCATCAGAAACGAGCAGCCATTCATGGCCAGCGATATGGCAAGCAAGTACACGCTCTGTGACCACATCGTAGATGAGCAGACAGTGGTGCGCTCACCAGCCCGCTGTTCGCGTCGTCTTCGTCGCGCGCTGCCGCGAGAATGTCGTTCAGCTCTGCGGACAGACTGCAGCTCAGCGGCACACACACGAGACACACTGAGATGCAGACGAGCGCGTAGACGGCACAGTTGAGCTGCAGAGAAATGCATCGATAATGAATTGGTATTGATGCTACCATTGTCAGTTGCGCGTCGAGCTCCACGAACATGTGGGTGCCGCCAACTCGTAAGCGAACACTTCCGTATTGACAATGTGAACCTGTTCAAGCGATTCATGAAAAATAATGTGTTTTTAGACGGTTTGACAACGCAACGTGAAACACTCGTTTCTATAATTGAACGAAAGTCGGAGTGCGTGAAATGGTGTTCAACACTGATGAGCGAATGCCTTTCCTGGATTGTCAAACACTTCTAACAATGTAACTCGTTGATGAAACAACTAGACTAGAAGTGAGCTTTTTTATGTGTGCGAAAAAACAAATCTAAAATACCTGCGGTAGAACAGAGCAGGCGACTTGCATACCCGCGTACAAGTGGATGCTGCGCGCGCACCACATCCTTTCGTAAGTCACGGGGTGTTTGACGGCCGCGTAGCGGTTGATGGTCGTCAGCAGAGTGCCGATCTGATTGCCGATCAACGCCACGCCCGACACGAACAAGCAGTTCGAGAAGAACACACTGTGCTCCTCTTCCCTGGCTGAGCCCACTGTTGTCAAGCAAATGTTTGCGAAATATCCGGTAATGTTGAATACACCTGTATGTTTTTATTGAGGACAGCGTTTTTTTTTCACACGTAGCATACCATTAACGATCCAGATGCAGTAAAACGCTAGGTGAAATCGGTTCCGTCGCAGGCAAACCAGAATGAAAATGACCAGATAGAGTAGGATTATAGGAACTTCGAGCAGTAAAAGCGCGAAGCTCATGATACTGATGATTTTCATAGCGGCAGTCGTCGTGAAAGTGATGGTTCATAGAATAGAATTCACTTCTCATTACGGAGAACGTCAGATATTCAAGACCTTTTTTTCCAAGCGAATGCGCTCATTCGGAAACACAAAACTCAAGACTACAAAAAATGAATCTGGCACCGTGAAAAATCAGAAAGGTGAAAAAAAAGGAACTCAGAACTCAAATCCATGAAACCTTCGACTTCGTTTTTTCATTAACAGTCTAAACAAATACCTCATTTTTGGGTCGTTTTATGATAGAAAAACTCTGAAACTCAAGGACTCTTCTTCAACGTACTTCGCCAAGTTTTATTTAGAAAAAAATGCCTGAATATGTGGAAAGCCTAAAAATCACTACATAGTTTTCTTTTTGTCTTTTTGTCATATGTACTGTGTTTGTGCGCAAAAACATGCTCGAATCAAATTTGCATGAAAAGTTTGTCTGTTCAGTGGACCAACATTACTGCCGTACAATGAAACCGATTCTTTTTGTTTTCGACCTCGAACTTTAAGAACTGTCACTTTTCGCAAAACCTTCCCAAGCACAGTTTATTGACGCAATGTTTTTCCTGGTAACAAGACAAATGGACAAAAAAACACAACTTCGAACTAAACTCTCAGAGAGTACGCTAAAGAAGTTATACACGAACGAAAAAAAAAGTTTTACACGAGCAATAATTTTTTGACGTTAAAGGAACAGTGGCGACTTATTTTCGACTCGGAGTATTATTAAAAATCATCTTAACCTAAGGCGTTTGCAGTTTTTGCGAAAGAACGACGATTCTGCGTTATTTTCGATTCTGCAACTGCCAAGAATGCAGCTCAAAATTTGAATTTCCCGCCAACACTTCACTGCAAAAACTTGGGTCGGAGACATAACCGCAAATGAACAACGGACTGTCACTTGCTTCATGGCTCAGTGCATGTGCGCTGCGTTGTCACCCTAATCTTCGCGGGTTCGACTCCTGTCACTGCCAAATGTTTTGTTAGTGTGAAAATGAGGAGTTGTGGCAGGTCGTGGCAGAAATAAGTCGCCACTGTGCCTTTAATAAGCCTTTGCCTTTTAGTTAACTGATAAAAACTGTGGTGTGGTCGCTCTGCCAACTGTGGCGTTTGTGTTTGTAGCCAGTTCTACATGCGTGACTAATTGTAGACGAGGTCGGCACTGAAACAAACTAATATAGTAAATGCCAACAATAATCAAAAAAGTCTCATTTCTTGTGATTGACGTAATCGAAATGACAGTTTGATTCTGTGAATGCTTGTCATGCGTCACAGATGAAAATCATTTCGATTTCAATCACAAGAAAGGAGAAGTCACGATGAAATTTCCAAATGAATCCAAATGCATTGGGTACGAAAGTACGTCAGAGCAACTCACAATAGACATGATGTTTTTGGCCGTGGCGCGCAGCTCTCTGATGTTGTAGATGACAATGAACGGGTCGAATATGGGGTAGATGGTGACGGTGAAGCAGACGATGCGCGAGTACGCAAACTCCACGCCGAACAGCGGCAGGATGATGTTCACCGCGAGCGGAATGAAGTTGAGGCAGATCGGGATAGCTGTCTGAACGACCGTGATTGTTTCGAAGAAACTTGAACTGGAACTGACCTGTAGCATGAGTGCTCGGAAGAGTTGCGCCTGATTGGATCGGAACGCCCCGTTGAGCTTTCCCGAGGACAGTCGCCGCGCGATCTCCATTGCAGCCAACACTATCGCTATCAGGAGGGACAACTAGAAACAATATCGTTGTCGTTATTGGTCGAATCGTTTCTGTGTAGACTCACCAGATGGGCGATGACTCCCGCGAATCCCCACAGTGCCCGGTCTTCGTAGAACCACTCTCCCGCCGCACTCGCCTTCAAAAGGTATGTTGAGTTTTGCGAGTCGTTTGAGATGTTCGCGCGTTTGTATACTGATGTTTGTCATTCACACGCATTAGACAGTCGATGGGCAATGAGAGCGGTCTGTGCGCGCTTTTTCCTCTCACTGCGTGTTGCCGTGGCAAGAAAAAAAGTGTGCCGTGTTGTTCTTGCGACTTCTTGCAACTTTAAACAAAACGCATTGGCCGTAAATTTGTATAGATCAAAACCGAGCAGTCTATGTTTCAACAAAAAAAGATATTTGTTTTAGTAGTTACCCACGTGTTAGAGATTTTTCTCGAATTTATTAGTTCAAATGTCTAATGTCGTTTGCTTTTAGTTTGTTCTTTTCATTTGGAAATAACTGTGTACTCACAGTCAGATCCCCAAGGGCTGAGAAATCGGCATTTAGGAGAAGACACCGCACATCACACACCACGAAACCATGTCACCACGACACCTTGTGTCGACACCACCATATTTGAACATAGTTTTTCGTGCTTGAAGTTACTGTACATTGATGATGTGTGCACTCTTACAGTAAGATGGCTCTCACAGTAATCGTAATATCCACACATTTTATGAATGGCGGAAGTGATTGGTTTTCTGCCAAAAGCACACCGCGGCCTTACATTTAGCTAACAAAAGCGCCCAGTCGGCTCAAAGCAAGAATGGTGAAAAGCTGGTCAGCCTAGGGTTAGCCTTGTTTATCCACATATTTCCCATGCTTGCCTTATATCGTTATTACTTCTCGCTTGCCGTGGAAATAAAAACTTCAATAAGCGACACGTCCTGCGCGCTTTTTTTTGTAATTTCGAGTATCTGACCGTGAAAAAAAGAGAAGCAGGCTTCTGACAACTTCTTGCAACACACTTTTTTTCTTCTTCACTGTTCACAAAAGCTAGTGCTAGTTATCTGCAGTTGGTTTCCGATTTCACTCCCCGTTCGATACTGGAACCCGACGAGGCCTCCTTCGACCGCGTGCAGACCATAGTTGTCACGGATGTAAGGAGCCACCTGAAACAACGCAAGGTTCACGAGAAAAGTCACTCGTCATGGGTGAGCCCACGCACTTGTTGCCACTTTGCATCATGCGTGTCCACCAATTCATTCCCACTTTTCCAAACTTCACTCACCGCTGCTATCTTCTCTACCGCTGGCGTTCCGACGTCGAATGTGAACAGAAATATGATCACGTAGTAGACGGCTACAATTGAGAAGATGCCCAGGTAGCGAGGGATCAGTGGAATGTACACCGGCCTGAAATGAAGGCCATGATTGCATAGTGCACACCAGTTTGAATTGAATGACTAGAGCATCATACCGATACCACCACATCAAAAGTTTCAAAACTGACACAATGAAAGCATAGTTTTTTTGCTCTCGCAATTTTCACTTTCTCATCTTTTTTTATTTATAAACAAAAGTGATTACTTGTGTCATGCCACAACATGTAAAGTACTCATACATCTACTGAATCAGGAAAAATTCCTCACGTTCACGCCTTAACCAAGTTGCGGTCAGTCTCTTCGGAAGCAATTGTGTTTCGAAGGAATAGCAAAGCATTCCGAAGTGTTTGGGAGTGTTCGGGAGTATTCCGAAGGCAATTCGGGAGTGTTCTGAGGGCGATTCGAAAAGCAATTCCGAAGGGTTTCGGGGGAGTTCGGGAGTGTTTCGAAGAGACTGACCGCAACTTCACCTAGTGTGTGAGCTTGAATGAGCGTATGACGTGACACATCTCACTGAAAGATCACATTGTGACTACATGTCAATCACCTGCATATGATGATGTATCTGTACATGAACTGGCAGGTGAGCGAGAGATGGCAGAGAATGTAGAAGCCGCAGAACGCGAGTAGGAAGGGCTTTCGGTGCCAGCCCTCTAGGAATGGAGACATCGAGATCATATAGTAGGCGTCCGTGCCGGAGAAGCACATCTGAAAGTGAACGCGTCGTCAGAGTTTCTCGATCATGCCAGCATACATCTATTTTCTACTTGAGCAACCTTTCTGACACTGTATTCACAATATCAGACCCTTTTTTCACTATTGTTTCGGTGTTGTGAACGGAACACTCATGTGTCATGTGCTTACTTATGTAGCTGCGGCAATCACAAAGAGCAAACAATTGCAAAGTCGGTATCAATGTATCACAAGTATTCTCACAAACAACTACTTTTCCAGCAACGGACTAACACATTGAACATTGGTCTGTCCACCCCCGCATATTTTTCTGAAACACGTACCGGTATACACAAGGCGTTGGAGATGGCGAAGCAAATGTTGACGACTGCGAACGATGCGAGCAGGTACTTGTACTGACGCATCTTCGACGTGTTCGACTTGTGGAGCACGACGAAGAGAAGGATGTTGAAGACGATCGTCATGACGGAAGTCGCGTAGACGGAACGAATGTGGTATTCGACGGGAAACATGGTTACATCTGAAAGAATGAATGAGTTCAGCTCTATATTCGCAAACCGTAGTGAAATGAACGAGAGTAAGTACGACTGAGAGTCAGGGTCAGCTTTAGCGCTCTGTCACAGGCCTACTTACACAGGCGCTGCAATGTAAAAGCGCCGCAAGAGAGCGTTAATTGAAAAGAGAGAAGACTTCGAGAACAACGCTCCACGCGAAAACGGTGTGGATGGGGGGGGGCGAACATACTGTATAATATAGAGAAAAATACCTGTTCTAATGACGAATGATTGAAAAAAGACAGTTAAGAACACGCAAGGACAGCCAAGGACAGTTTGAAGGGGTGTCAAGGGGAAAGTTAGCCTTTGCCGACAGATGCCTCATGAGATCAATTTTAATGAGTACATCACCTAAAAGTTTTGTGCATGAACTACGATTGCCACCGTCAGTTCACGATAGTTCTCGAAAGTGAACCACGACGTGAACCATAAACGGAACATGTGAATTGAGATTCGCAAAGTTTTGATTTAATTGTTGATGTTAAGAATAAATAGGTTACTGATTCGGCGCTCAAAATGAAACTCGCGCGATAACAGCAGGGCGAAAGACTGCGCGATTTGAGAGATCGCAGACAGGTAGCACGCGGTCTGTGACATTAGAACCCCTCAAACACGATCGTGTGTCACCAAAACATCCATTTCTCAGGTAAAGTCGTACACTACACAATGAGTTTTCTACACAGCTCTACACGGTGGTGTAGAAAGAGCTACACGTCGAGAACGGCGCCGCGCCCGGACAGGCTTTTGTCGTGAGTAATGCGCGTTTGTCGTGATATTTTCAACGACGAGTTTTGTGCTGGAACATTTTCAACAACATACGTATCGAATATATATGTTTGGTTATTCGCAGGCTTCGCCCGTATCTGTCGCCGCTTGAAGGCTTGGCTCTCGTCGGTGGCTGCTCAGGCGCCCGTTCAGACCGGAGTCGTGCCCACTCAGGACCATCACCGACCACCTCAAGATCCAGCTTCTTATCAGAAGCTACCAGATGCGTGCTACTATGACTGTGTTTGTGAATATGTAATATTTGTTTTCGTTTTTCTTATTCAAGTTGCTAATTTCAGACCCGCGGTCACAACCTTGCCGACCTCGACCCGCTTGGAATAAACTCGGCCGATCTGGACGACACTATCCCGCCCGAGCTCGAGCTGTCGTACTGCGGTCTTACCGAGAAGGATCTCGACGGGGAGTTCATCCTGCTGCCGACCACCTTCATCGGAGCGACGTCAAGAGCCTCACTTTCAGGGACATTGCCAACAGGCTCAAGGTGAGTTACAGCTAATCGGATTAGTTATTCTTGGTGGTTGTATTGATAAAGTTGAAACATATATATGCTGCAGAACATCTACTGCATCCGCGAGCGCTTCGAGGCCCCGCGCGCCACGGAGCTCTCGCCCGAGCAGAAGAAGGTGGGGAAAATGTTTCTTGGTTCTTGTTTCATGTTTTTTTTCAGGTCGCCTTTTGTTCAAGCGTCTGATTCGCTCGACCAAGTTTGAGGAGTTCCTCGCCAAGAAGTGACCTAGCGAGAAGCTTCGGTTTCAAGGGATGCGATCCCGGCCATCAAGCAGGTGCTTACATGCGTTGTGCCAATCGGACATGTAATCATACTTGCGTTGCAGGTGATTGACCAGTCGTCGATGGGTGTGGACTCCGTGGTGATTGGCATGCCGCACCGCGGTCGTCTCAACGTGCTGACCAACGTGTGCCGCCAGACGCTGTCCACCACCCTCTCGCAGTTTTCGCTCCTCGAGCCCGCCGGTGAAGGTCAGTCGCTTCACGATGCTTTGCTTGTTTTCTACTGATCATAATCGTGTTGGGGATACATGCGGGGATGCGGCGCCTGTTTGTTTTGATATTTTTTTTTACTTTTCATAAGTGGCGCGCACAGCGCCCCATGTACTATTAATTATAAATCTGTTTCGCATTTTACGGATCAGACTGAACTGAAAAGTTGATTTGATATTCGGTCGTCAAGTCAATTAAGCAACAACTTATTGAGAGCAATTTGGACTTTTTTTTCTCGTACAGAGATATGTACAGACAAATGAAAAAACAATCCAGCTTTATCGAATTGATCACTCAAATAGAAACAAAAGTAGGCTCCAGTTCCTTAAACAGTGTAGGTTATTTTGAGCATTAGAACGTATGTAAAGACCTCTAGGGACTAATGTGAATGGCATGCGTTGCGTAGTCAGAGGCAGCGCAGTACTATATAGCCTGCGCCAGAGCGATAGTTTTCGATCTACCTCGCTTCCAGTTCGAAACACGGTGCCATAACCGTCTGCCTCGCGCGCTATTGCCGAGAGCTGACTCTCCGACTTCCTCTGATCTACCCCACCGCGCGCAACTTGTTGCGGGCATAGAACTATACGCAAATCCGTTTCAACTCAAGGTTTTGAGAAAGTTTTTTTCAATTTGTTGTGAGGGAGAGGGGTTTATCTATATCCTATATGACGATTGTGGTGTTGTCCTTCTTGCCCTTCACTCTGAATCTGTTTAGGTCATCAAAGAACCAATATGGACAAAAATGAAATACTTAGATTGTATAGAGTGAAAACATCCGTCATGAAAGGTTACTTGATACTTGATAGCACTGAGTTCGGGTATAAAGAAAGAAATAACCAATTCCTTCAGATTTCACTTTTTACTTCAAAATCGTTCACCGACATGGCGACATGTCATCAGCGGAACTAATATTACTTTTAGTTTCAGTAATGACTTGCTGATTAGAGTTTAGTCATCAAAAAAACACAATACACCGTCAAAAAATCATCGGCTAATAATAGTATGACTAATCAGAGTGTATTTAAATTATCTGGAACTGAACCAAAGGAAAGTTCATTCATGCGCACTGACGGGTGATGGTGATGGGACTCTTTTGTCGGTGCTTGAACGCCACTGATGTGACTTGCGAAGCGGCCCGACCGCGAGAGAAGAGGCTGATTCGGACAGTGCGCAGACAGAGCAGAGACAGCGGCTGGCAGAACAGAAGCACGTCCGACAGCAGTTGGAACTGAAAAAACATCAACCGTTTGTCTTCGAACAAAACAACAGAAAGAATGAGCGCAGACGCGTCACGGCGCACGTTGCCCTGTTCACTAAAGAAGAACAACAGACATGTCGGAAAGCGGGAAGAACGCGTTGGGACAAACGTTCTTTCTGTTTCCCCATCTCACCACGTCTTGTGTGAGCTGTAGGAGTGCGATGCTGGCGGTGAGCTGCGCCCACAGCTTCACTCCCTGCGCCACACCCATGAGCAGCGTGAACGCGAACTGCACCTGCGTCACCACCAGCTCACAGCTTCTCCGCCAACACACTCATTTTCATCATCTCGTCAGCCTCGTCAACCTGCTCTTGTTGAACCGATGCACTTCCTCAAAAAAAAAGACAAAAAGAAAAATCTTTTTCCCCGTCATGTCCTTTCCTAGTCTTTTCTGTCTTGTCTGAACTTGTCTTGTCTCGCCTCTCTCGCATCGAGCGGTCGGGTCGAAATGATCTTCCCCCAGTACCCTTGAGCAAGGCGGGGAATAAGTCACGAGAACGCTCTTCCTAGCCCGCGGAGTTACTATTGTGGATTATAATGGAAGGAAGGAACACCCGGAGCTCCACTATTGTCTATAATGATATCTAATTGTGTGTTTCTCCCAGCGCTTAGCCCTTGCGGTGTACCGCATGCACGTGTTGTATAGTCAGGATATTCTGGATAAATGATTGATTGATTGATTGTCTTGTCTTGCCCGAGTTGGTCAGGTCTGGTTCAGGTCTGAGCGGACCTAATCATGGCATACACTAACCCCAATCTCTTTGATACTCTCTCTCTCTCTCTCTCTCTCTCTCTCTCTCTCTCTCTTTCTCTCTCTCTCTCTTCCCCCCCCCCCCCTCTCTTAAAGAGGCGAGGGCATTAGCAGCGAGTAGAAGACGGTCGTTGTTGAAGCATTTGTTATTTGCGCCAAGGATATAGTCGGATTGGATCCTATATGCCATCCGTGACGTTTCACATGTTGTGCAGTTTTGTGCAACACAACATGTGTGTCATCAAATATCCAAAACGCTTCCATGAGTAGGAATCGAGCCCGTGAACAAGCAGCGGCAATTTTGCGCTGGCGGCGTACACTGCGCCATAGAGGCAGTGGTGAAGAAATCGAAGAGAGAGCCCATGTAGCTCCACTGGCCTCTTCAGTGTACAATGATGAGAGATAACGAACAAACATATCTGCGAAATTCAATGACCTGTCAGAATGACCCTCAATGGCGCAGTGGTAGAGCCCGCCGCCAGTGCGCGATCGTTGCGAGCAGCCCAAGGGTTCGATTCCCTTTCACAATGCGTTTTGGATATTTTTTTGTAATTTTGCGACAATATTTTGTACTTGACCTCCAACTTTCAATCGCTTGGATGGTCAAAGACGTTACCTTCGATTCCTATAATAAAATTTATGGAAACTAAACACAATATGCTCTTTTTGATGGTATATGCCGCTGCCGTTGTCGCGGGCCGAAACATTTTAAAAAAAAATCGAAAATAGGCAAATTTTCTTATTTTTAGGTCATATCTTCCTAACACTTGAGTTAATCGAAAATCAGTTTATATGAAAAGTGTTTTATAAAGCCAAGACAATTCGAACAAGCTTTCAAAAAGTTATTTTGGACTAAAACTGGCTGATTTGAGGTAGTGGTTCCTTAACTGACCAAACTCGCATAATGGACCAAAACCACCGACACTACCTTGTAGAGCACCCTCGAAAACCCTCATGTGCACTCATTCAGCTCCTAGGTCCCACCTCGTCCGATTCTTACGCGGATAGTGTGATACGTCTCTCGCATAGGATCCAAACCAACTACATATAGGCCGGGGTCATCTGCGTCATCAGGAGGGACAATAGATGATATACATGTGCCGTTACTGATAAACGAAACCTACGACACGTCAAAGGGCCGCACGTCCGCGCGAAATTGAACTATCTGAAGGGAGATTCGATTCGCGCCATCTGGAGCAAGTCGGATCGCTCAAGTAAGTAATATTTATTTTTATTTTGTTTTGTTTTTCCAAACTGTTCACTTTGCAACAAATGCGACACTCGGTACAACTCGGCGTGGTTGTGTGATCACTCGAGACGGCGTATGAGACGTGTCCGTGTGGAAGACTGTGGTGTGTACGGCGAGCATGCGTCGCACGAGAGAGACAGCGGCGAGTCGGTAGGGCACATGCGCACACAGAACGACGAGGGAAGACGCCGTGCCGTGCACAGCTACCGTCACCATGATCCAGTTGCTGCTGTCTGAATGGAGAATCGATTGTATTCTCATTGACATTGTCACTTGTCAGTCAGAAACTCACTGATCGGATTGGTTTCGGTGCCAAAAATGTCATGAATGAAGATGTTCAAGATTCGAACGCACGGAACGGCTAGTAGTATCATCGGAAGAGATGTCTGAAATATTGAATATTTGACTGTGTTTTTTTGTGACAAACTCGCCTGTATGACGAGTATGAAGACGTATTTGCGCTGTAGTTTTCGAGTTTTTTTCACTGCCGCTGGCAGTGGCAATGCACAAGAAACAGATACTCAGACAAATTAGAATGAGCAAGATGTTTATTACTCCAAGACCGAAGAACGCCGCAATGAACTAGGTTGACATTCGTAGTATGAACGATAATGATTTGCTTACTTGAACTGTCGCGGCTTTCATGGAAAAGAGTAGAATGACTTGATTTCCCGGCACTTGAGAGAGGGCTGTCAGTTGGACAGTAGTGTTGACATCGCATTTGTGTCGTCTTTCTTTCTCGTCCAGACTAATTTGTGCCAGAACAGAGCGAACTCCAGCAGCAATGAAAGTCGAAATTTGCAAGACGGAAATGGATAGTATCATGAGTTTGTAGTGTTTTTGCAAAAAGGAGTTTGTTGTGAGAAGTGTCTGAATTTGTGTTTCACTCAATTTTTCAAGCATTATATCGAACCTTTAAGCGGTAAATATACAAATTCAAAATTGAACAAAACATGAAAATTGATTGTGTGATCAATAATCTTAAAGCCGATAATCTTAAATTTCATGACGGTGTGCGTTGTGAATTGTTCGATAATGAACCTGGACTCACCAGGGCAATATATTTGTTAGGCAAGTATTGATAAACGCCTTTGATTTGAACAGCTGGCAAAGGAAAGAAAATCGCAGGACTGAAACCGACAGTCATGTTGAAGTCGAAAAGCATTTTAGCAATCTGAATTGTTGGAGGACACTCAACATATGTTTCCAGAACATACCTGTGCAGTTAGTAGATACCATCGGTAATCTGACATGGTTTTCGGAGATTTGCGAACAATGAGCCAGCAGACAAAAGAGTGAATAGGAAACGCCACGCAAGCTATCACGTTCATTTTCGGCACTATAGAATCGTGGTAGTCGAAATCGAATGTGCAGTTTGAGCAAGGAATACAGTTGATGGCGCCTCGTTGGAGGTAGAGAAGAATGGTGGCTGGATTCATAACTGCAACGAGATATGTCAGCTAAAGCACATGCAAAAACACAGACGCGGCATTGTTCACTAGTGAAGAATATCCCTAGACCGTTAGAGCTACAGAGCCACACCCTCGACTTCGAGCCAAAAATTTATAGGCATGTTATGATAGTGTACCTTACAATTTACAATTACTCAGAATTAGAACTTCAGACGTTGATTCAGAACTTCAGACGTTGATTTTTTTTTCTACGCGCAACAAATGTTTCCAGAACGAAAAAGTGCAAGGCTTGTTTCAGTCTACATCATTCCATCTCTGGCGGTCAAAGACCGAAATAGACGTGAGATATGTGTTTCACAAAATGCGGGCGTGTTCACTATAAGCATATCAAGACCCAGCAGGTAAGTGTAGTCTTCAGATAAAAAGAACGCGTTATAAAAAAGACCTATCTTCTATTATCTGTTAAAAAGTACTTGCGTAAAGAGAATAAGTTTGTCTCTTGCTTGACCCAATTCAACAAAAGCGCATGCATAAAACGTTTACTAATAATAATACAAACCTTCACCTCTCCCTCCCTCCCTCTCTCCCCTCTCTCTCTCTCTCTCTCTCTCTCTCTCTCTCTCTCTCTCTCTCCCTCTCTCTCTCTATTGACGTTATTCATTTGTAATGTTATGTTTCATCTGTTAATGACCACAGGTTTGTGTTAGTATTTGTAAACGTTTTATGCATGCGCTTTTGTTGAATCGGGTCAAGAGTACGCACAGAACTATGATGTGACACATTTTATGATGTGACACACATTGTATATGCAACTATATTTTTCTTGGTAATGTATAGAAACGATTTTAAACGACACTTTTCTCTGCATTTTCGGTCGCCGTGGTGTAAGTGCATGTCTGCGCTCTCTGCCGACAGCGTGCTCTCTCGCGCTTTCTCTACTCGCGCCCCGCCCGTCTGATGCCGGGAGATAAAGCTAGCAGCAAGAGTGAGTGGAAACGACACCCACCCACCCACACGCTGGCCTTGCGACTAGTGCGCGCGCGAGATCGCTCATAACTTCTTTCGGATAAAAGATACGAATATGACGTCATTCAGTGATCTGAATTACTGAACGGTGCGAATCTAACAAAAATGAATTTGATGAGTTCACATCGTTGCTAACATGACCTTTGGATATCGCTTCGTTTAAATTCTGGCGCGAGCCCTATCCTAAGCCAAAAGAGAGGGCGCTGCGCGCCCTCTTTAATTTTTTATTATCTTCCAATCATGCCCGATCATTAAGTATGAAAAAATCGACTGTCAAAACTTCCGCTTGGTTCTTCGAATACAAACGTGACTTTTCGAAAAAGAGTTCATGCGTTTTTCGATAAATTTACTAACGAAAAAAGCTTTTGCATGATTTGCATGTCTCTTTAAAAACAAAGTTTTTTCGTTGAAAGCCTTTAAAGGCACAGCGGCGACTTAATTCTGCAACTAGCTCTCTTGAACGCGTATTACCGCGAAGAACATTTGCCGCATGCAAAACATTTGCCGAAGACAGGACTCGAACCGGCGAGTTCAGCGCCATAACGGCGCACACACGCATTGAGCCACACAGTGAGTGAAGGGGCTTTTTCATCCGATGTTACGTCTGCTCTCGCCATTTCTACAATATGGAAGAGTTCAACGGAATGAGAATCGTGGCGGGACCAATTTCGAGTTTGAAATAAAATGTTGCAACAGCGAGTTGCAACATTTGAAAGCAACGGATAAGCGTTGTTCTTTCTCACAAATCGATTAAGATTTAGGTTAATATGATTCTTTCCAACATTCCGAGTCAAAAGTAAGTCGCCAGTGTACCTTTGAAAACGGTTTTTTACATACATAGGTTTGGATGAAAAAAAAAGTGTGACTTTGAAAACTCTACTCTGGCAAATTATGTCAATTCGAAAGAATCGCCAATAGACCATTTTCCGAACATATCATCAAAGTTCGTCGATTACTGAATGTGAAACCTCAATTTTCATGTTCAGAATCAATCAGATCTGTTTTTTTACAGTCGACCTTGCAGTTCGTGTAGTTTAAAACATGCATAACTGCGTCAACGTTATTCACTTAGTTTGAAAAGCCATAGAATTGTTCATGTAAAAAAAACAAGTTACGACGTTTAGCGAAACTAAATCGTCACGATTATTTGTCGCAACATTATTTTTTTTTGTTTTCTGAAAAAGTAAAGTACTCTCTGAATTCAAACCTATTAATGAACAATTTATGTCATTCATTTGTTCAATCTTCTTGTTAGAAGCACATATGTACTATTCTTTGAAAACCCTATGCAAAAACGCATCAAACCTGGAAATAACATGAATATTTCAATTTCCTTTAATTTTGGGAAATATATGTATTTCTGTTATAATAAACGTCATTGAAGTTGTTTCGATTTATACTTAGTGCATTTCGAAACAAACATACCGTATATATACTGTTTAGCTTACAAATAATTCGTATAGTTAGCTCACAATCGAGATCCGCTCTTTTCACAAAAATTGAGGTGGTGAGTCAAAAAAATCAAAACTCATTAAGTAGTGTTTTCATCTTGATGAAATCCAGCGTGGGTACCTAAAGTCCAATCCGCAGACAGGTTATGTGGAAGAGTGAGCAGAATAAAAACATGGACAGCAACAAAATTTGCTGTGCATTTCGTTCAGTATGCTGTATTTTCGAAATTCACGAAAATGTTTTCACTGAAAGCTGAGTGCGAATCTATTACATCACACTGGTAAAAAACAACGCATGTGGATGTGATCGAAATCCGACAGTACGCTACAATAACATTTCATGTCGCATAAGGCATAACGAAAAAATACAATGTGAACGAAAAAAAATGAAGACGAAAACACACTGAATTTGTGCATTCAACTGTCAAACCATACAAATACAATAGACTGTAAAATAATGACACCGATTGCGCTGACCGCAATTTTTTGACGACACTACGAAATACATTCTCATTAGAAACTCGTTTGAAAAAAAACATGAATTATAGTTTACACGATTGATTCACTACACGTGGTAAAGCAATAAAGAACAAACAAACCAATACAATCTATGGCTAGGCATATGTGAAATGGCTAGGCAATCTATGGCAATACAATCTAGGCTTACAACTCACAACGAAAAACCAAATATCTCCCAAAAGACGGAAGGAGAGCCATCGTTTGAAGTGCGGATGGGAATAATGCATCAGATTGTATTGATAGCCTCCCTCTCCCTCTCCCTCTCCCTCTCCCTCTCCCTCTCCCTCTCCCTCTCCCTCTCCCTCTCCCTCTCCCTCTCCCTCTCCCTCTCCCTCTCCCTCTCCCTCTCCCTCTCCCTCTCCCTCTCCCTCTCCCTCTCCCTCTCCCTCTCCCTCTCCCTCTCCCTCTCCCTCTCCCTCTCCCTCTCCCTCTCCCTCTCCCTCTCCCTCTCCCTCTCCCTCTCCCTCTCCCTCTCCCTCTCCCTCTCCCTCTCCCTCTCCCTCTCCCTCTCCCTCTCCCTCTCCCTCTCCCTCTCCCTCTCCCTCTCCCTCTCCCTCTCCCTCTCCCTCTCCCTCTCCCTCTCCCTCTCCCTCTCCCTCTCCCTCTCCCTCTCCCTCTCCCTCTCTGCTCACTTGAACTGTCGCGGCTTTCATGGAAATGAGTAGAATGACTTGATTTCCCGGCACTTGAGAGAGGGCTGTCAGTTGGACAGTAGTGTTGACATCGCATTTGTGTCGTCTTTCTTTCTCGTCCAGACTAATTTGTGCCAGAACAGAGCGAACTCCGGCAGCAATGAAAGTCGAAATTTGCAAGACGGAAATGGATAGTATCATGAGTTTGTAGTGTTTTTGCAAAAAGGAGTTTATTGTGAGAAGTGTCTGAATTTGTGTTTCACTCAATTTTTCAAGCATAATATCGAACCTTTAAGCGGTAAATATACAAATTCAAAATTGAACAAAACATGAAAATTGTTCCCGTTAAGCCGATAATCTTAAATTTCATGACGGTGTGCGTTGTGAATTGTTCGATAATGAACCTGTACTCACCAGGGCAATATATTTGTTAGGCAAGTATTGATAAATGCCTTTGATTTGAACAGCTGGCAAGGGGAAGAAAATCGCAGGAATGAAACCGACAGTCATGTTGAAGTCGAAAAGCATTTTAGCAATCTGAATTGTTGGAGCACACTCAACATATGTTTCCAGAACATACCTGTGCAGTTAGTAGATACCATCGGTAATCTGACATGGTTTTTGGAGATTTGCGAACAATGAGCCAGCAGACAAAAGAGTGAATAGGAAACGCCACGCATGCTATCACGTTCATTTTCGGCACTATAGAATCGTGGTAGTCGAAATCGAATATGCAGTTTTGGCAAGGAATGCAGTTGATGGCGCTTCGTTGGAGGTAGAGAAGAATGGTGGCTGGATCCATCGCTGAAATGAGAGACGTCAGATGAGCAAAGAAACACAGACATTGTTCACTAGTGAAGAATATAAAATATTAGACCGTTAGAGCCACAGAGCCACACCTTCGAATTCGAGCCAAAATTTTAAAGGCATGTTATGATAGTGTACCTTACAATTTACAATTACTCAGAACTAGAACTTCAGACATTGATTTACGGTGTTTCTTTTTTCTACGCGCTGTAAATATTTCCAAAACGAAAAAGTGCAAGGCTTGTTTCGGTCTACTTCATTCCATCTCTGGCGGTCATATACTGACGAGGAGTGTAGTAGGGGCCACACCCTCGGATTCGTACCAATTTGATAGAATACCTTAGTTAGGACCCTAGTCATCGAATTGTGGTGTCCGAATTTCCTGAACGAACTATACGTTTCCGGTACGAAAACGTACAGGGCTCGTTTTTCGCGTTCCTCTCACCCTACCTGGCGGTTAAAAACCGAGCCGTTGTGGCCTAGTGGCGAAAGCGTCTGCCTGCCGAAATGACCCTCACGAGTTCGATTCCGCGCACATGCTTTTTGTATTTTCAAAAATTTATGGACTTACTTTCTGACCATATCATAATTTTCTCATGGTCCATGAAACAACTCTATCAAATAAGCTTTTTTTTAATGAGACAGTCTTGTCGATCTCGATGTCAGCTGTCCATAGTCGTAGTGACGTAGTGATATTTGCATCAGCCGTATGTAGCTCGCAACTGCACCATCTCCTGTCAGAGAAGTCCGGAACGTCGTCAAGCTACTTCACATTGTCGTATGTAATTTGGTAGTGTGCGATTATTGTGTAGAGTTGAAGGTTGTAATGATGCGCACGGTAGATCATCTCTGTTCCTGACAGTTGTCCTTCTTGAAGAGAAACCATCGAGTCGGTCATACCTTTCGTCAATTCTTTTCTTCACTAACCAGTGATTGAACAGCGAGACGATCAACTAAATTAGTTGGCAAAACAAAAAGCATGTGCGCGGAATCGAACTCATGGGGTCAGCTTGGCAGACGCTTTCGCCACTAGGCCACAACGGCTCGTTCATGACCGCCGCGTAGGATGAGAGGTACGAGAAACGAGCCCTGTACGTTTTCGTACCGGAAACGTATTGTTCGTTTAGGAAATTCGGACACCACAATTCGATGGCTAGGGTCCTAACTAAGGTATTCTATCAATTTGGTACGAATCCGAGGGTGTGCCCCCTACTACACTCCTCGTGAGATAGACGTGAGAGACTTACGTGTTTCACAGAATGCCGGCGTGTTCACAATAAGCATATCAGGACCCAGCAGGTAAGTGTAGTCTTCAGATAAAAAGTACGCGCAATGAAAAAACCTTTCTATTTTCTATGCTTCTCCAATCATGCTCGATCATTGAGTAACTATGATTAAAGGTACAGTGGCGCTTAGTTTTTGACTTTGTTTTATTGCTTGACAAATGGCAACACGAAACAATAAAAAGAAAACGCGAAAGAACGGTATTTCTGCGTTACCTACACGCTTACCACAATATGCACGTGCGAAGCTTGGTAAGCAAATTCGAACTTCGCGCCAAAATGCTTATCGGAAAGTGAATCTGTGTGCGCATCTCGTCGATCAGAGTTCGACAGCACATGTCGTTGTACTGTTGTGGTGACGCTCACGGTTCACGAACCATGCTATGCCGGTTCGATACCCGCCAAGTACAATCAGTTTCGCCGATTTCTCAAAAGTGAATTTCGATAAACCTTCTAATTCTAAACGCCCCCTTCACAAACAACTGTCAAATTTTAGCTTGGTCATTTGAATACAAACGTGATTTAAAGGAGTTATCCGGACAATACTGACTCTATATTGATTTTTTGTTGTTTTATAGTGTTACTGATGGTCACCTTTGTTTTACTTATCATTTAAATTCAAAAAAATCTCTAAATTTTAAATAAATGGAACAATAGTTTCACTATTTATTGCCTGATCTGAGAAATTTAGTAAATGGTCACGAAGCGAACATGGGCGGTGCATCAGCTGTTGCATCAGCACAGATTATTCGCATATATTTTGGCAAATGGTTTTATGTTTTTGTAATTACAGTTTTATAAATTGTTTTTGTAATTACAGTTCAATATTTTTTTCTTTTCAGAGAAGCGATGAAGCTAGCGAACGGAATCAGTCATTACCTATAGAAAATAATATCGAACGAAAAAATGAGAAGCCAAAGTGTGCGTTCACGTTTATGCATGAGCGTGCATGAGCTGCATTACGGTGTCAAGGAATCTAAGTAACTGACAAATGATGTTTGATGTTATGTTATATATGAATTGGGCTTTCAAATAACAATTTTGTAAACAACAATAAAACAAAGAAACGGGTCAACCAGGCAAACAGCTGACTGCTGACAATTAGAAACATGACTGCGCCCTGCCGCAAATAGTTTCACGAAACTATGCTCCAGTAATTTTTAGATCCTGATAGATCAGGCAAATCTTTTTTTGGAATATTGTCCGGATAACTCCTTTAAAAACAAGAGTGTATGCGTTTTTGATACATTTTCCAACGAAAAAATACATTTTATTTATTTCCATGTTTCTCTTTTTCTAAAAAGAAATTTTATGTTAAAATCTCATGAAAAAACTGTTATCAGCGTGTGATTTTGATCTCTACTTCAGCAAGTTATGCTAATTCGAACATATCGCCATGATCATTAGACCATGTTCAGAACATCATACTAAAAGTTGCCAATTACCTCAATTCTCATGTACAGAGTCAGATTGGTTTTTACGGTTAATCTTGCACTTCGCATAATTTCAAAAATGCACAACTGCGTCCACTCTGTGCACTCACGACGCTTTGCGAAACTATATCGTCACGAGTATTTGTCGCGACATCACTGTTATTGTTTTCTGAAAAATCTCTGAATTCATACCTATGAATGAACAATTTGTGCCATTCATTTGTTCATCTTCTTGTTAGAAGCCTATATGTACTAGTCTTTGAAAACGTTGTTAACCCTATGCAAAACGCATCAAACCTGGAAATAACATGAATATTTCAATTTCCTTTAAGTTTGGGAAATATATGTAATTCTGTTTTAACACATTTCATTAAAGTTGTTTTGAATTATACTTAGTGCATTCCGAACCAAACATGCCGTATATAGTGTAAATACGGAGCCGTTCACTGTGAGATAAGGAGGAGCCGAATAAGCCTGTTGGGAGTGCACTAGTGGGTAACTCACGGATTTTTTGGATTTCGCAACGTGATGATGACGAATGGATCAACCGTAAGCAAGTATGCAAATGGTCGAGAGAAGTTCGAGAACGTTCGACGGTAGAGGCAACGTGGTCCATATGGCTCACGCGTTCGAAGACGAATCAAGGCCGCATACTCTATATGGAAGAAGGAAGAAGATTCTCGAAAGATGCTACCCACCAGATGAGGCTTTGCTATAGGGAGCAATACCCTCCAAGGTACCATCCGGGGACCAAACACTAAACCTTTGTACATTCCGCACTAGTTTGTATTTCGTGTTTTGTGTTTTGTCTGCGCCTGGATAAACCATTATTATTATTATTATTATTATTATTATTATTATTATTATTATTATTATTATTATTATTATTATTATTATTATTATTATTATTATTATTATTATTATTATTATTATTATTATTATTATTATTATTATTATTATTATTATTATTATTATTATTATTATTATTATTATTATTATTATTATTATTATTATTATTATTATTATTATTATTATTATTATTATTATTATTATTATTATTATTATTATTATTATTATTATTATTATTATTATTATTATTATTATTATTATTATTATTATTATTATTATTATTATTATTATTATTATTATTATTATTATTATTATTATTATTATTATTATTATTATTATTATTATTATTATTATTATTATTATTATTATTATTATTATCACTCCCGCCTCTGTCACTCCCGCCTCTGCCTTCACTCCCGCCTCTGTCTTCACAGCGAGCGGTCGTTTGGTTTACTGATTGCGACAGCTGATAATGTCATCCGTGTCCAACAGCTCTACTCGTCCCCCTGATCCTAAAAAGGCTCCCCACATCACCACCCCCGTATTCGAAACCTCTGTTCCCTCCATTGTCCAGGTGGACATGGACGTGTTCCAACAGAATTCGGCCGTCACCTATAATTCCCTCACTGTGCTACTGAAAGATCTGTTCGGATCTATCCAGCAGCTCATTCTGCCTATTACGACTGCCGTCAAGGAGTTGCAAGTGAAGCAGGACAGCCTAGCGGAACAGATGAAACAGGTGAGTGAGCGTGTGGACAAGTTGCTTGCAGGCCAGCCGCCCGTGGCCCGCTCGTTCGCCTCTGTGGTGGGCGGCGGGTCTACGGCCGCCCAGGTTCAACTGGTGCGCAAGGCTGTCCGCGAGGAGAGCCAGGATGAGCTTCGCAAGAAGCGCGTCTTCATCAAACACGTTGGCGAGAAGGAAGACGACGCTGCTTACATGCGTGAGTTGTGCTCGAAACTAGATCTGGCCTCCCCGGTGGAGGTTTTTCGGGTGGGGCATGCGCGGCAAGGCGATCAGCCTCCGCGCCCGCTCATCTGCGAGTTCCCTTCCGAGAACGATGTCTACTCGTTCCTCAAGAAGCTCCACGTCGACATCCGTGCCAACAAGCTGCAGGTGAGCGCTCGACCAGATTACAGCCCGTCCGAGATGTCGCTGTACAAAGCGGCGTGGAAGGAAGCCATCTCTCGCAACGACGCCGCCAAGAAGCGGCAGTGGACAGTGCGCAACTGCAAGCTGGTCAAGCTGGAGACGGCCACAGAGTGGACGCCGCGCGGAGACCAGTGAGTCACAAGCCCCTGTCTGTCTGTCAAGTGAACGCACGCTCTATACGTAACAACGTCCAATTATATCGAGATTACATTGCTTCTAACGACATTGATATTCTGTCTGTGTGTGAGACTTGGCTTGACACTAGCATTCCGGATTCTTTCATATCGGATGGCGAGTATCAAGTTTTCCGTAAGGATAGAGTGCAGAGAGATGAGAGCCGCGTCGCCCTTGGCGGCGGCGTAGCTATCCTCGCTCGACATTCTATTCCCATGTCCCTTGTCGAAACTACGCCTGATGTTGAGTTGCTTTGTGTAGACGTCCGCACCCCTCTTCCATTTAAACTTATATCCATCTACCACCCCACCCATTCGCAGTCTATCGAGCGATTGCTCAATGAAATTGAGCTTATTGCTCTTTCCAACACTACCATCCCCATTGTCCTTATTGGAGACTTCAACTGTGCCCATATTAAATGGGATATACCTATTTCAGCATGCCGTCAGTGTGAAAAGCTTGTTTCTTTATGTGTGTCGCATGGCTTGTCTCAACTTGTAAATGTCCCAACTCGAGGAGAAAATATCCTCGATTTGGTTTTGTGCTCGTCCCGTGATTTCTGTTCTGACGTCACTGTCAGTGACGGCTTTGCAGATCACAAAAACGTCCGTTTCTCTGTGCATTGTCATCCCACGCGCATTCCGATTGCTCGCCGCTCTGTGTTGTCATTTCGCAAGGGTGATTATTCATCAGCGACAAGCATGATTGCTTCAGTCGATTGGCTCTCAGAGCTGATGAGTCTCCCTGATATCAATACAATGTATGAGAGATTCACACGCATTATGCATGTTGTGATTGAGAGCTGCATTCCGCGATTCGATGTTGTGAGAACACCTCGATCTCGTCACATTCACCGGCTTTTTGCCGCTAAACTATCAATATGGAGGAGGGAAGGAAACTCCCCAGCATACAAACATATGGTGAAAAGAATTAAGAAGGTAGCAAGGAGGGAGAGAGTGTTAAAAGAACGAATGTTTGCATCTAACAAGGCATCGTTCTTCTCCTATATGAAGAGGTGTGGTCGTGCGCAAGCACCCATACCGACTCTGATTGCAGGTGATATAATTGCAGATACAGCAGCGGCTAAGGCGGAAGTTCTGTCTAGGCAGTACGCGTCCGTGTTCACCACCGACAACGGGCGGATGCCGGCTCTCGAGTCGGCGACAGCGGCTCGCATCCACGACGTGCGCTTCTCTCCACATACTGTGGAGCAAACTCTCACTCGGCTTATTGCCAAGGTCAATAAGACCCCCGAGCAAATTCCTGCCATATTTCTCAAGAACACGGCTTCTGCCACCGCGTTTCCACTCTCACTCCTTTTTAGTTACTCCATGTTCACATCCACTTTGCCTACTGAATGGAAGACCGGAGAAATCACTCCTGTATTCAAAAAGGGAGCAAAACATGATCCTAGTAATTATCGCCCAATCTCACTAACCTCAGCCATAGGAAAAGTTATGGAAACCATTATCAAAAATGAACTAACTACATACCTTTCGAATTCTCGATTACTGTCCTCTTCCCAATTCGGATTTCGTTCTAAACGGAGTACTGACTCTCAACTCCTTTTGTTCATGAGTGATCTAGTAAATGCCGAAAACAGAGGCATGTGCACTGACGTGCTCTACATCGATTTCTCGAAAGCATTCGATCGAGTGAGTCATCCAAAGCTTTTTGCTAAGCTGTCGTCGCTGGGAGTGACGGGCGAGCTACACGCGTGGCTGCGCTTGTGGCTCACCGGCCGGACACAACGAGTGCAGGTGGAGGGAGAGCTGAGTGCGCCTGAAGCTGTGCTCTCCGGAGTGCCCCAAGGGTCCGTTCTCGGACCCCTTCTCTTCCTACTCTTCGTCAACGATCTACCTTCTCGGATGCCCCCGAACGTCAACATCTACCTGTTTGCCGACGACGCCAAGATCTCAACATCCTTCAAGCCATCTGCCTCACCCGATGCGCTAGCGGCTGCTGCGAGAGCATTGGAGCGATGGATCGAGGAGTGGGAGATGCAAGTCTGCGCCAGCAAGTGTGCCGTTGTCCACGTCGGAAAAAAAGAACCCGCGTCACGTCTACAACCTTTGTGGTTCGCCAGTTCCGTCCAGCGAGGAGATACGCGATCTCGGAGTCACCGTCTCTTCCACCCTCACCTTCCGTCAACACGTCAACACCATTGCTTCCAAGGCAACAAAGAAGATCAACTTCCTCTTCCTGTCGCTGAAAACAAGAAACGAAGCCGTTCTTGTCAATGCGTATGCCATCTATGTGCGTTCGATTGTTGAATACGCTAGTGTGATCTACAGTCCACTGTACGACATGGACATCAACACGTTGGAGTCTATCCAGAACCTGTTTTTATCTCGCTTGGCTTTTCGCTGCAAGCTTTCACACCTATCGCATGCAGCGCTTCGCTCTCGGCTTGGCCTTGAAACGCTTGAGAGAAGAAGACAACTGAATGACTTATGTTACTTCTTCAGGCTAACGTCCGGGAAGATCGACCTGCCTCTCTATGTTCTCTTCGATGAGCGTCCGAGCTCCACCCGCGGTCTGCCAATCAAGTACTACCCCCGCACAAACGCCAAAAGTAACACGACAAAGGCTTTCTATCCTTATAGGGTCTACGCTACTGTTAACGCTTTTTACCCTGAGATATTTGACTGCTGTCTCACCAGTACTTTCCGCAAGCACGTTGAATCGATTACGTGAACAGACACATCGTTACTCATTTTATATTGTACTACCATAGGAAATTCCTTTGAAGCCTCTGTCACTTTTGAAGCCTCTGCCTCCCCCTGCCTCTCTAACATGAACTGTTACTACATTGTTAATTTTCATTAACCTTCTGCCTCGTATAAGTGCTATCTAGCCTTCGAATGCCTCAAATAATTGTACTGAATGTAACACCTTGTGCAATTAATAAATATTATTATTATTATACATACTGTATCGTTCACAAATAATCATTATAGTGGGCTCGCAATCGAGTTCCGCTCTTTTCACAATTTTTTAAAGGTAGTGTACCCTCTGATTCTGAATACGAAACGAATCTTGACACGTTTATCGACGATATTTTTCTAATGTTTTGTCACAATATAGCTTTTCAATTCATACAAAAATTATTTTAAAAATTTATTTTAACTTCTGAGTGATAAATGCGAACCAAGGTTCAGATTGGTCCTCGACCGTCAAAAATGCACGAAATCGCACAATCTGTTACACTACTCTACTGTTTTATGAAGAAAATCCAGTTCTATAATGCTTAATGGCTTTATATTTCTTTTTTTATTTCAGATAAAAGGAAATAATTAACAAAAAACTCAAAGCATTCGAGCAAACAGCTGACATTGAAATATCGCCGTTAAACGCCGCAACTTTCATAATCTGAGATAAACGACGTAAGGCACGTCAATATACGCTTTCGGTAGATTTAATTATCAAGTTGCATATTTCAAAAAGTGAATTGAACGAAACATCCATCAATCATCATAAGTTATTACTATAAAATGTATATAATACAAATTTCTCATGTTTGAAGTTTAGCGTTCAGAGGTTACACTACTTTCTGTGCATTTCGTTCAGTATACTGTATTTTCGAAATTCACGATATTGTTTTCACCGAATGCTGAGTGCGAGTCTATTACATCACAGTGGTAAAAAAACAACGCAAGGGACCGAAATCAGAGAGTACGCTACAATAACTTTTTTTTCATGACGCATAATAAAAAAAATAATGGGAACAAAAATAATGAAGACGAAAACACACTGAATTTGTGCATTCAACTGTCAAACCATACAAATACAATCGACTGCACAATAATGACACCAAGTGCTGACCGCAATTTTTTGACGAAATTTGGTAACGCGGACGTTGCAGACGTGCCGAAATACCTTCTTGGAAACTCGTTTGAAAAAAACATAAAATTATAATTTACACGGTTGATCAACTACACGTGGTAAAGCAATAAGGAACAAACAAAACCAATACAATTTATGGCTAGACATATATGGCTAGGCAGATATGGAATGGCTAGGCAATCTATGGCAATACAATCTAGGCTCACAACTCACAACGAAAAATAAAACATCTCCCATAAAGACGGAAGGAGAGCTATCGTTTGAAGGGCGGAGGGAAAAAGTGCATCAGATTGTATTAATAGTGAGACAACTGACAGGAAAAGTGTAAGAAAATTTGGTAACGCGGACGTTGCAGACGTGCCAGAGTGAGAAGCCGAAACCGACTACGGACCACTTGTAGATCGATCTCACGCAGCCGAGATAGTCGCAGTTCGTTTTCGAAGACAGCCTTGTGTACGTCAACGATGCCCGCAAAAATCTTGTAGAACATGACATTGATGTGCCATCGGTGAGAACGAAGTCGCATGATAGAGTTGGGAGAGACTTACCAGCGCATGTGAGTTTAGTGCAAAGCCAGTCCGCGAGCTCTCTTCCTACTAACAACAAAACAGGTGAGCGCGCGCTATCTTTCTTCTTTTTTCTCTTCCCTTCTTTCTTTTTTTTTTGCGATAACCCCGCTGATAAGTTCAAAAAGAATACTTTATTAGAATGTAATATATACACAGATGTAACTCGAGTCGAGCAGTCGTTGGTAAGCTCATGAAATACAAGGTTTTTTTCACCACCCTCCTCCATACATGTTCATCATCATCATACGCCGCCGCCACCCCCACGGTCCCATACCGTATCCTCCATAGCCGCCACCGTATCCGCTACCGTATCCGCCACCGTATCCACCGTAACCGCCATAGTTTCCACCGTACCCTCCGTACGGCATACCGTATTCTCACTGCGCTGAAACGGTAACATGATGCGCGTCATAGTGGATAATGGATATATACATACCTGCAGTCAAATCGATTGCAAAGGCAATGAGAAGGCAGACGAAAATGAGCCTTGAGAACATTTTGGATGCAATGATAGGCATTCGAGAAACTCTCTCTTGTATAGCAATTTCAAGTGGGAAATGGCGTGTGTTTCGGACTTTTTGCAAGGTCGAGAGAACATTGCAATGTGAGAGCGCGCTTGCAGAAAGAAAGATGCGGTCAGCTGGTTTGAAGAGTACTATCTATTTGTTGGCAAGAAGGTCACAAGCGTTCAAATTGACCTTATCAGAGAGCAATCACGTCACGCAGACGAGAAACTTATTGAACTAGCAGAACCTGTAAATGCAAGACCACTTTTTATTGCACTCTGATTTCATTGGCGTATCAAACTGCATTTTCACTCTCCTATTCAAGTATTTGATAGATGGCATGTTGCCTAGACGATAACACGAATACGTGAACGCTTCATTTTGAACGCTTCAAGTTCGTGTTGCAGTGGCAGCAGTGCATTTTTGATTGCGATTTCCCGATTTCTTTGCAGAAAAAAAACGCGTGAAAATGTTATTTTCATGAACGGGATTACGAGACGTGCTGTGCGAGGCGAGATCAAGGAAATGGAGGTTCGCCGCCGCATCATGACCTGCAACGACGTCCGCTGGACGCGACGTGTGATCGATTGGAACCCGCCGAGGAAAGGCAAGGCCGGTCGCCCCCATCTACAGTGGAGCGACGAGTTCAAGAAGACGATCCAGATCAATAGGAGGACTCTCGAGGAGGAATGGAAGAGTGTAGCCGCGGACACTGATGCGACAAGCACAAGATGGAAGAATTTTGGTTCCCGGCGCTACTCTGTGAATGATTGACGTTTTGAGTTATGATCACATAATGCGATACCGGATAAATGTTGAACTGATTGAGTTTTTGTTGAACGCGTGTGACCTTCTTGCCAACAAATAGATCGTACTCGTCCAACCAGCTGACCGCATCTCGCCGAAAGAAATCTCTCTTTCTGTCAGCGCGCTCTCACATTGCACTGTTCTCTCGACCTCGCAAAAAGTCCGAAACACACGCAACTTCCCAGTCGAAATCGCTATTAAAGAGAGAGTTTCTCGAATGCCTATCATTGGATTCAAAATGTTCTCAAGGCTCATTTTCGTCTGCCTTCTCATTGTCTTTGCAATCGATTAGGGTGCAGGTATGGATTCATTATCTCTTTCCACCCACACCATGATTCCGTTTCAGCGCAGTGGGGATACGGTATGCAGTACGGAGGGTACGGTGGAAACTATGGCGGTTACGGTGGATACGGTGTCGGATACGGTGGCGAATACGGTGGCGGCTATGGAGGATACGGTATGGGACCGTGTTACACCGTGTATATTGCACTGTAATAAAGTCTTCTTTTTGAACTTATTGGCGTCGTTGATTTGTTTTTGTTTCGTTTTTTTTGTTTTTTTTTTGGCATGATAGGCAACACAAGCAGATTTTGAAAAAAAAAACCAAATTACATCAATGAGCTTGTGCATTCAACTGTAGAACCTCACAAATACAAATGACTGCACAATAAAATAATGACAAAAGTTGCTCTGAACAGCACACAGTATTGCATATTTTCGATAGATAAATCGATAGCAGGTTTATGATAGATAACTGAAGTTAAAGGTACATTGGCGACTTATTTTTGACTCGGAATGTTTGAAAGAATCATATTAATCTAAATCTTAGCCGATTTGTGAGAAAGAACAACGCTTAACCGTTGCTTTCAAATGTTGCAACTCGCTGTTGCAACCTTTTATTTCAAACTCGAAATTGGTCCCGCCACGATTTCCATTCCGTTGAACTCTTCAATACTGTAGGAATGGCAAGAGAAGACATAACATCGGATGAAAGAAGCCCCTTCACTCACTGTGTGGCTCAATGCGTGTGTGCGCCTTTATGGCGCTGAACTCGCCGGTTCGAGTCCTGTCTTCGGCGAATGTTTTGCATGCGTGGTACTACGCGTTTGCAAGAGCTAGTTGCAGAATTAAATCGCCGCTGTGCCTTTAGAGAAACTCCCTTATTAGTCGATTATCTAGAAGAAAAAAAATCGATTATCTCGACGATAACCAAGTCAAAGCGCACTTCCTTGTCTGTCCACGAAGCCTGCTTTAACTTTGTAAACGTTACATACGCTCTCTCTTTCTCTCTCTCTCTCTCTCTCTCTCTCTCTCTCTCTCTCTCTCTCTCCTTCCATCAATCTCTCTCCCTCTATTTCTTGATGATCACTCTCTTGCTCTCCATCTATCTGCGTGATAGGATATCTCAATTCAAACTATAAAAATATAAGGTTGCATCTTTTGAAAGTTAACAACGTGATTAGACAGGCTGCGCTTGTCTCCTAACTCCTAACTCCTAACTCCTAACAGTCCAATTCTGAACTCAATGCAGCATGGAAATGCTTCTGTGTCACTGCGTTTATGCGTTATCGAAAAAAGGGGTCGACCGAGACGCACGACTTGTTTCTTAATGATTGGGTAGAAAAACTCAGAGACGCATGAGGGCTCGATTTGGCGACTTCTGCAGCCTCTGAGCCCGCAGACACTCAAAGCTGGTATAAGACATATAGCCGTGTGAGTGTCCATGACAAACATGGTTGCGTAGTAGGGCAACACTCTCCCTTATTATTATGCAAAAGATCCCGGTTCTCGCTGATCGAAATGTATACAGTATACTGAACGAAATGAGAAATGTCCGCGTGTTCGACATTGGGTACGCGATGTTTTGTTTAAAAGGAAAACACCACTCAGTCTTTAATGGGAGAACGATGATTTATTATTATTCAAAGTTTCATAACTAAACGATTATGATCAATGATTAATCATGATCAATCGATTAATTGTGATTAATCATTGTTCATCGTTTTTATCATTGTTTTTTAATAGCTTGTTCGATTTGTCTTGATATTATAAGACTTTTTGTACAAAAACCTTTTTTTCATAAAACAAAAAAAGAAAAAAGTTATGATCAAAAAATTTCAAAAAATTTCATGTTTTATTTTTTTGAGATCTTTTCGCCTCGAAACAACAAAAACGACCAACACCATTCGATTCTACGCGTTTAATCAAACTACCATGATTTTTTTCGTGAAAATCTGGTGTTGCCTTTTCTTCCATCCAGAGCGATGAAAATCGCCCGAAAAAAGAATTTTGCGATTTACCGCCATTTTCCAAGTCTTTCGTTTCGAAACAACAGAAACCACTACTATATTCGGATTCTACATTTTTTAGTTAGTATCAGTTTTGGTTTATACCCAAATACGATGTTGCCTTTTCTTCCATCCAGAGCGATGAAAATGGCTCGAAATCAAAACTTTGCGTTTTCCCGCCATTTTCCAAGTATTTCGTTCCGATACAACAAAAATCACTACTATATTCAGATTCTACACCTCTTGATTAGTATATGTGTTGGTTTATAGCCAAATCCGGTGTTGCCTTTTTGCTCATTTAAGTCGATGAAAATGGCTCAAATGTGAAAATTCACATTTTCCTGTCACTTTAAAATTCTATTCATCTGAAATAACAAAAACCACTTACATATTCGGATTCTGCACCTTTTTATTAGTCTACGTAATTGGTTTTATACAAATTTAGTGTTGCCTTCTGGCGTTATCATGAAATTTTGCGATTGATAGTTAGGCCATTTTCAACATCACGGATGAACACAAAGGCAACATCAGATTTGCCTGAAAACAACTACACAGATTAATTCAAAGGTGCAAAATCCGAATATAATAGTGATTTTTGTTATTTCGGATTGGAAGATTTGAAAAATGGCGGTAAAACGCAAAATTTTTATTACCGGCCATTTTCATCGCTCTGGATGGAAGAAAAGGCAACACCAGATTTTCACGAAAAAAATCATAGTGATTTGATTTAACGCGTAGAATCGAATGGTGTTAGTCGTTTTTGTTGTTTCGAGGCGAAAAGATCTCAAAAAAATAAAATATGAAATTTTTTGAAAAATTTTGATCATAACTTTTTTCTTTTTTGTTTTATGAAAAAAATGTTTATGTACAAAAAGTCTTATAATATCAAGACAAATCGAACAAGCTATTAAACAATAATTTTGGACGAAAACTGACTGATTTGAGGTCATGGTCCCTTAACTGACCAAATTTGCATATTGGGACAAAATCACCTATACTACCTTGTAGAGCAACCTTGAAAACTCCTATAACCGCACACTTAGCTCCTAGGTCCCACCTGCCCGAAATTCGTCCGATTCTTACGCGGATCGTGTGATACAGTATACTGAACGAAATGAGAAATGTCCGCGTGTTCGACATTGGGTACGCAATGTTCTGTTTAAAAACAAAAAAACACCACTCAGTCTTTAATGGGATATGTTTAACTACCCTAACCACCCGGAGAGTGAGTAGAGTAGTATCATGATTAATCATGAACAATGATTAATCACAATTAATCGATTGATCATGATTAATCATTGATCATAATCGTTTAGTTATGAAACTTTGAATAATAATAAATCATCGTTCGATTAATCATAACTTTCTGGACAATGAACAAATTTTAGCTTATTACCCACTTTTGAGACGTATTTTGGATACAAATCTGTCCTCACAGTGATACGCATCGTCTATGATTACCGGTAAACTTTGTAGAGACGTGAAAAGACTTGATTAGATTAATTAATCATTGTTCAAAATCGATGAATCAAAAATGTGTGAACAATGATTAATCATTGTTCGATTAATCATGCGGTCATGAATAGGGACGGACACGTCAATAAAAATTTCACCATGTATTATTGGTATTATTTTTTTCTGAAAAGTAGCTCGTTTGACTAAGAATAATCTGAAAAGAAAAATTTACTATAGAATTCACTATGATTTTTTTTCAAATTGGCTGCAAACGTCACGCTTTGCCGGAAAGACTGGCGAGAAGTGAGAAACCGTTGTGGGACGCGCGGTACAAACTGAGTTATTAGAAGAATGATATAAAATAATTGAGCATTGTTTTTTTTAATTTCAGTAATACTAAAACGACATCTCTGATTTAAAAAAAATCATAGTTGACAATGACCGAGAACGGGAAGTGGTTGAAATGAAGTGAGAATGCATGTATGGTGTGAGCGTGGGTTGGGGAACGCGGGATACCAACGAGTTATCAGAAGAGTGATATAAAATAATAAAATTTAAGTAATACTAAAACGACATTTTGAGTAAATAGAAAAAAATCTAGAAGAATCATCGAATACGAGAAGATGTTGAAAGAGAGCGTGAGTGGGTGTGTTGCCGCACGGTGCCAACAACATTTGTACAAAACTGACTAGCGCTTCGGCGCGCTGCCGCGCGCCTTCGCACTAGTTTATAGAAGAATAGAAAAGAGTTTAGATAAATAGTTGCATGGTAAACTACGCTCTCAACACGAAAAAAGGTACCAACAACATTCTAGACACAGTTCCATGCATTCTTCTGTCTACTCTCACGTCTCATCATCGATCACAACAGTTTTCTAGAGACAGTTCTATGCTCTTTTCTGTCTACTCTCACGTCTCTGCGTCGACCACATCACTTTTTCTAGAAACAGTTCTATGCTCTCTTCTGTCTACTCTCACGTCTCCGCATCGATCTCATCACTTTTCTAGAAGAAGTTCTATGCTCTCTTCTGTCTACTCTCACGTCTCCGCATCGATCTCATCACTTTTCTAGAAGAAGCTCTATGCTCTCTTCTGTCTACTCTCACGTCTCCGCATTGATCTCATCACTTTTCTAGAAGAAGTTCTATGTTCTTTTCTGTCTACTCTCACGTCTCCGCATCGATCTCATCACTTTTCTAGAAGAAGTTCTATGCTCTCTTTTGTCTACTCTCACGTCTCTGCATCGATCTCATCACTTTTCTCGAAGAAGTTCTACGCTCTCTTCTGTCTACTCTCACGTCTCCGCATCGATCACAACACTTTTCTGAAAACAGTTGTATGCTCTCTTCTGTCTACTCTCATGTCTCCACTGCGGTAACAAAATTTTTCTAGACACAATTCTATGGTTGACAGTTCTCACGTCTCCGCTTCTGCCAAAAACAATTATTTAGGAACGGTCCTATGCTACATATATATTATGTATACTGTCAGTGATATTTTCAAAAGATAGTTCTATGGTCACTTCTGTCTACTCTCACGTCTCCGCGGCGGTGAAAACATTTTTCTAGATACAGTACTATATCTCTGTTGCCCACTCTCACTCTCAAATTGTACAATGCTCTCACATTCTGATTTTCTGTCGCTAGAATAAGCAAGTATTACATCAAATATTATTTGCGCTCGAGAACGAAGCGGAGTAGCAATTTATGTATAAAAAATTATGAATCAACATCAATTACAGAACTCATTCATTATTCAATCACAGTCTTCGTAGTTTGGATTGAGTCTTGCACTTGATGCTCACCTCACCTCACTTTCATGCTTTACTGAACTGCTCTAAAGACAAAGCGTTTTTCAGTAATAACGAGATCATAACAGTCTCGATAAAACAATGTTCTATTAACAAAACGAAAAAAGAAAGAAGAAATATATGTCTACAATGCAGTGATACTTATTTTCATGCGACGGCTGACAGAAAGCACGCCGGCTGGCACGCCCCTCGCATAACCTGCGCTTGCTGTAGAAGTAGTATTAAAGAGGATGACAATGAGAGTTTTTTTCTACAACACTATGTCACTGTTTTCAATCCATATTTATATAATATATATATACAATCCATACAATGACCTCGTTGAAACGGCTGAGAGAAAATACGCCGGTGGGCGCGCCCTAAGTGTTGTGCGCATGCTTGAAGTAGTTTGATAAAGTTTGAGGTTTGTTTGATCTTTACAAACCATCATATAACTACTGAACTTGTCTTGCAAAACTTTCCTTGTGTTTTTTTTCAATCTTCAACTCTTCGTTTCGTTGAAGTTATACGTTGAAGATAGAAAATTTGTCTTTTTCAACTGAATCAATCTATTAATGAGATTATTTGCACGTGTTTCTATTGAACTAACGCACCACTATGTGGATATGGGTCAGTAATTGCGAATGCCAACTAACTGACATAGATCTGTTGACCTCGCGGCTGGTAGCGAGCAACCCGGAGGGCGCGACCCCAGCAAGTAGCGCGCGCTCAAAAATGATGTAAAAAATGATCATATAAAGATAAAGTCCGATCAATCTGAAATTTTGACAGAAGGATTTTTTTGCCCACAAAAGCTTATGTTTACAAATTGGACACTCTATATTGCCTGTACGAAAAGTCGATCGGATTTGCCAAACTTGGCGACTTTTCGAAAAATGAAACTGGTTTCTATAAAAAAATTTACATAATCTATCTCCTGTTCAATTTTTATAGAAATCGAAGATCATGAAATTTGGGTGCATTTTGGGTACATTCGCCCCCTTGGGCATGAAGATGAGGTCACAGTCGACTGGTATCGCGGCTATCGACTTTTTCTAGATCGATTCACCTACCTTCCAAGTTTCGTTCCATTTGAAGCATTTTGAAATTTTTCTCTATAGTTAAGAGATTAGGTGATAAATATGATCAGAAGATAGCTATTGACGAGATATTTGGAATTTTGCGATATTAGTATAAGAGAAAACTTTTTAAAAGAAATCAACAAATAGGGTAGAAATTGAAGAGAGATATCGATCCGGAAAGACAGACAGACAGACAGACAGACAGACAGACAGACAGACAGACAGACAGACAGACAGACAGACAGACAGACAGACAGACAGACAGACAGACAGACAGACAGACAGACAGACAGACAGACAGACAGACAGACAGACAGACAGACAGACAGACAGACAGACAGACAGACAGACAGACAGACAGACAGACAGACAGACAGACAGACAGACAGACAGACAGACAGACAGACAGACAGACAGACAGACAGACATACAGACATACAGACATACAGACATACAGACAGACAGACAGACAGACAGACAGACAGACAGACAGACAGACAGACAGACAGACAGACAGACAGACAGACAGACAGACAGACAGACAGACAGACAGACAGACAGACAGACAGACAGACAGACAGACAGACAGACAGACAGACAGACAGACAGACAGACAGACAGACAGACAGACAGACAGACAGACAGACAGACAGACAGACAGACAGACAGACAGACAGACAGACAGACAGACAGACAGACAGACAGACAGACAGACAGACAGACAGACAGACAGACAGACAGACAGACAGACAGACAGACAGACAGACAGACAGACAGACAGACAGACAGACAGACAGACAGACAGACAGACAGACAGACAGACAGACAGACAGACAGACAGACAGACAGACAGACAGACAGACAGACAGACAGACAGACAGACAGACAGACAGACAGACAGACAGACAGACAGACAGACAGACAGACAGACAGACAGACAGACAGACAGACAGACAGACAGACAGACAGACAGACAGACAGACAGACAGACAGACAGACAGACAGACAGACAGACAGGCAGACAGACAGACAGACAGACAGACAGACAGACAGACAGACAGACAGACAGACAGACAGACAGACAGACAGACAGACAGACAGACAGACAGACAGACAGACAGACAGACAGACAGACAGACAGACAGGCTAAAACGGTATCATGGTGTGCGTGGAAAGAGATAATGAATACATACCTGCACCCTAATCGATTGCAAAGGCAATGAGAAGGCAGACGAAAATGAGCCTTGAGAACATTTTAGATGCAATGATAGGCAATCGAGAAACTCTCTCTTTTATAGCAATTTCAAGTAGGAAATGGCGTGTGTTTCGGACTTTTTGCAAGGTCGAGAGAACATTGCAATGTGAGAGCGCGCTGGCAGAAAGAAAGATGCGGTCAGCTGGTTGGACGAGTACGATCTATTTGTTGACAAGAAGGTCACAAGCGTTCAAATTGACCTGATCAGAGAGCAATCACGTCACGCAGACGAGAAATTTATTAAACTAGCAGAACCTGTAAATGCAAGACCACTTTTTATTGCACTCTGATTTCATAGGCCGATCAAACTGCATTTTCACTCTCCTATTCAAGTATTTGATAGATGTCATGTTGCCTAGACGATAACACGAATACGTGAACGCTTCATTTTGAACGCTTCAATTTCGTGTTGCAGTGGCAGCAGTGCATTTTTGATTGCGATTTCCCGATTTCTTTGCAGAAAAAAACGCGTGAAAATGTTATTTTCATGAACGGGATTACGAGGCGTGCTGTGCGAGGCGAGATCAAGGAAATGGAGGTTCGCCGCCGCATCATGACCTGCACCGACGTCCGATGGACGCGACGTGTGATCGATTGGAACCCGCCGAGGAAAGGCAAGGCCGGTCGCCCCCATCTACAGTGGAGCGAGGAATTCAAGAAGACGATCCAGATCAATAGGAGGACTCTCGAGGAGGAATGGAAGAGTGTAGCCGCGGACACTGATGCGACAAGCACAAGATGGAAGAATTTTGGTTCTCGGCGCTACTCTGTGAATGATTGACGTTTTGAGTTATGATCACATAATGCGATACCGGATAAACGTTGAATTGATTGAGTTTTTGATAGTAATTCTGATTTTTTTTACGAACGTGCAAAAACAGAGCGGTCAAACGTCAATTGTGGAAACAAATCCGTTTGTTAGAGAACAATAATGTTTTTCTCTTTTTTACAGTAGCTACACGGTAGTAACCTAGCAATTAGCAAAAACTTGTTTTACTTTTCAGATAACCGTTCATTTGTTTTGTTTTGTTTTCGTTTTTTTTTACTGGTTGAATCCGGGGTCCTTCTAGTCGAGAACAAGATGGGGTTCTTGGATTGCCGGAAAATGCACCTCGCTGACTGCCGTCAGCCGAGGGAGTTGGGTGGAGTCGGACGTTTTTTGAATTCCGTTCTTGAGTCCGTAGATTGTGCTGTGACGCCTTCTGGGTCCCATGACAATGGATTGCCACACCACAGGGGCTGGGTGAGTTTAACAAAAATGGTTGACTCCGAGAGGGGTCGAACCAGCGACCGTGAGATTGTGAAACGAACGCTCTATCCACTGAGCCCAAAAAAAGAGAAGATCGCCGAGCGGAGAGGGCAGATCGAAACAGCCCCTGGATCTTTAATAAGTTTCTCGTCTGTCTGCGTGACGTGATTGCTCTCTGATAAGGTCAGTTTGAACGCTTGTGACCTTCTTGCCAACAAATAGATCGTACTCGTTCAACCAGCTGACCGCATCTCGCCGAAAGAAATCTCTCTTTCTGTCAGCGCGCTCTCACATTGCACTGTTCTCTCGACCTCATTGGATTCAAAATGTTCGCAAGGCTCATTTTCGTCTGCCTTCTCATTGCCTTTGCAATCGATTAGGGTGCAGGTTGCAGGTATGGATTCATTATCTCTTTCCACCCACACCATGATTCCGTTTCAGCGCAGTGGGGATACGGTATGCCGTACGGAGGGTACGGTGGAAACTATGGCGGTTACGGTGGATACGGTGTCGGATACGGTGGCGGATACGGTGGCGGCTATGGAGGATACGGTATGGGACCGTGTTACACCGTGTATAATGCACTGTAATAAAGTCTTCTTTTTGAACTTATTGGCGTTGTTGATTTGTTTTTGTTTCGTTTTGTTTTGTTTGGTTTTTTTTTTTGGCATGATAGGCAACACAAGCAGATTTTGAAAAACCAAATTACATCGATGAGCTTGTGCATTCAACTGTAAAACCTCACGAATACAAATGACTGCACAATAAAATAATGACAAAAGTTGCTCTGAACAGCACGCAGTATTGCATATTTTCGATAGATAAATCGATAGCAGGTTTATGATAGATAACTGAAGTTAAAGGTACATTGGCGACTTATTTTTGACTCGGAATGTTTGAAAGAATCATATTAATCTAAATCTTAGCCGATTTGTGAGAAAGAACAACGCTTAACCGTTGCTTTCAAATGTTGCAACTCGTTGTTGCAACCTTTTATTTCAAACTCGAAATTGGTCCCGCCACGATTTCCATTCCGTTGAACTCTTCAATACTGTAGGAATGGCAAGAGAAGACATAACATCGGATGAAAGAAGCCCCTTCACTCACTGTGTGGCTCAATGCGTGTGTGTGCCTTTAAGGGTCTTCTTAGATGCAGTTTTACCCTGAACTATCGTTCGGGGTGGTCCAAAGAAGGTCCAAACAAGCCCCGAACAGCCTCGTTTTCAATGGGAAAACGTTTGGCCCAAACACTTCCTATTGAGGGCAAACTTTGCCCGAACACGTCCGAACATCGCTTGGCAGCCCCAAACAACCCCGAAAGATCAGCCCAAAACAATGAAATGAGAGAGAATCGCTTGGAGCTCGCTGGGTCCCGAAACGAGTGACCTTTCATGTGATGATAGAGTATGATAGCATGACATCATGCCAGCCAGCGCGACCGCTCGGTCGAAACAGCTGATCGACTTCGATGAGAAAACGGATGTTTGTGAAGTTGTTGATAATATCACTGTGTTTGGAGATTTGTCATTGACTTTTTGTGAATCGTACTCCCTATATTTGCCTTTTCTTTGTGCGATTCGTGTGATACGCCTTGAGGCTCCAGTTTCCTCCATTTCGAAAGTGATTTTTGAATTCAATCACTTGATTGTGTGTTTAAGGGGCTGATGATTGCATATCAGAAAAAGAAACACTATCAGAGCACATTTAACTCGAAACACGATCACAAGTTAATGAAGTAATGACGAAACAATCAATTCCACAGCCCGCTTTCTACACGTTTTCTCATTGCTATCAATCAGCTGTTTCGACCGAACGGTCGCGCAGGCTGGCATGATGTCATGCTATCATACTCTATCATCACATGAAAGGTCACTCGTATCGGGACCCAGCGAGCTCCAAGCGATTCTCTCTCATTTCATTGTTTCGGGCTGATCTTTCGGGGTTGTTTGGGGCTGTCAAGCGATGTTCGGACGTGTTCGGGCAAAGTTTGCCCTCAATAGAAAGTGTTTGGGCCAAACGATTTCCCATTGAAAACGAGGCTGTTCGGGGCTTGTTTGGACCTTCTTTGGACCACCCCGAACGATAGTTCAGGGTAAAACTGCATCTAAGAAGACCCTTTATGGCGCTGAACTCGCCGGTTCGAGTCCTGTCTTCGGCGAATGTTTTGCATGCGTGGTACTACGCGTTTGCAAGAGCTAGTTGCAGAATTAAATCGCCGCTGTGCCTTTAGAGAAACTCCCTTATTAGTCGATTATCTAGAAGAAAAAAAATCGATTATCTCGACGATAACCAAGTCAAAGCGCACTTCCTTGTCTGTCCACGAAGCCTGCTTTAACTTTGTAAACGTTACATACGCTCTCTCTTTCTCTCTCTCTCTCTCTCTCTCTCTCTCTCTCTCTCCTTCCATCAATCTCTCTCCCTCTATTTCTTGATGATCACTCTCTTGCTCTCCATCTATCTGCGTAATATGATATCTCAATTCAAACTATAAAAATATAAGGTTGCATCTTTTGAAAGTTAACAACGTGATTAGACAGGCTGCGCTTGTCTCCTAACTCCTAACTCCTAACTCCTAACAGTCCAATTCTGAACTCAATGCAGCATGGAAATGCTTCTGTGTCACTGCGTTTATGCGTTATCGAAAAAAGAGGTCGACCGAGACGCACGACTTGTTTCTTAATGATTGGGTAGAAAAACTCAGAGACGCATGAGGGCTCGATTTGGCGACTTCTGCAGCCTCTGAGCCCGCAGACACTCAAAGCTGGTATAAGACATATAGCCGTGTGAGTGTCCATGACAAACATGGTTGCGTAGTAGGGCAACACTCTCCCTTATTATTATGCAAAAGATCCCGGTTCTCGCTGATCGAAATGTATACAGTATACTGAACGAAATGAGAAATGTCCGCGTGTTCGACATTGGGTACGCGATGTTTTGTTTAAAAGGAAAACACCACTCAGTCTTTAATGGGATATGTCTAACTACCCTAACCACTCGAAGAGTGAGTAGAGTAGTATCATGATTAATCATGAACAATGATTAATCACAATTTATCGATTGGTCATGATTAATCATTGATCATAATCGTTTAGTTATGAAACTTTGAATAACAATCAATCATCGTTCGATTAATCATAACTTTCTGGGCAATGAACAAATTTTAGCTTATTACCCACTTTTAAGATAAGACGTATTTTGGATACAAATCTGTCCTCACAGTGATACGCGTCGTCTATGATTACCGGTAAACTTTGTAGAGACGTGAAAAGACTTGATTAGATTGATCACGATTAATCATTGTTCAAAATCGATGAATCAAAATTGTGTGAACAATGATTAATCATTGTTTGATTAATCATGCGGTCATGAATAGAGACGGGCACGTCAATAAAAATTTCACCATGTCTTATTGGTATTGTTTTTTCTGAAAAGTAGCTCGTTTGACTAAGAATAATCTGAAAAGAAAAATTTCATCTACTATAGAATTCACTATGTTTTTTTTCAAATTGGCTGCAAACGTCACGCTTTGCCGGAGAGACTGGCGAGAAGTGAGAAACCGTTGTGGGACGCGCGGTACAAGGGTACAACTGAATTATTAGAAGAATTATATAAAATAATTGAGCATTGTTTTTTTTTTAATTTCAGTAATACTAAAACGACATCTCTGATTTAAAAAAAAATCATAGTTGACAATGACCGAGAACGGGAAGTATGGTGTGAGCGTGGGTTGGGGGACGCGCAATACAAACTGAGTTATTAGAAGAGTGATATAAAATAATAAAATTTTAGTAATACTAAAACGACATTCTGAGTTGATAGAAATAATCTAGAAGAATCATCGAATACGAGAAGATGTTGAAAAAGAGCCTGAGTGGGTGAGTTGCCGCACGGTGCGAAAAACATTTGTACAAAATTGAATAGGGATGAAGTTGATTTTATTCGGTGAAACTGTTGGTTGCGAAACTACTTTAGAGTGGCGAATCGTGACCGACGAGTAGAAATACACTAATTTATTGAAAAAACAGAAAACCAGAAATCGTGTATGGTTCAGAAAAAAGAGTCATATGACAGGGTTATTAACAAAAACGAGCTACAATCAATAGCGTGTTCGAAAGAAGAGGAAATGTACTATACGATACCACATTTGGTTCTCACTTTTGCCTCGAGTATTGACCTGCAAACTCGAATCGAACGCTACCCCGCGGCACATTGCCCCCGCGCCTCTCGCGGCCTCTCTCGGCCCTTGCCGGGACACAAAAGCGTGACGCTGGCTGCGCATCCAAAACACCCTGCCTGCCCGTCCCTAGTCATGAACAATGATTAATCATTTATCAATAATCAAAACATTTCGAAATATGATTAATCACTGTTCGATTAATAATTCAAAAATCATTATCTGTGAAAAGAACTGACGTAAAAGTAGAGTTTGTGTTATTGTTTTATCGACGTAATGCAACAAAAGCTCATGCACTATTCTATCAGTCGAAATAGTCAACAAACCTGCTCTTTCTGCATTGAAATGTAGGAGAGCAATTAATTTACATCTCCTTATTAATGTTTAGACATCGACTATAGACTATATCTGGTTTAACGATTCGAGCAGGTGTGTGTACTATTTCGACTAATAGAATAATGCATGAGCTTTTGTTGCATTACGTCGAATAAACAATAACACAAACTCTACTTTTACGCCAGTCCTTTTTAAAGATAATGAATACACTTTTATTGAATTTCATGGAAATACAATTACATTAGCATAAACCACAAAACACTTTTTTCAACAAAATGAACATTTCACTCCTCTTGTTGAATCCAAAATCGTGTAAATTTTACAAAAAAAAGTGTTTAGTTAACGCTGATAGGGAAGTTTACCATTCCAATGTCATTTCATTGTAAAACCATCTAGTACAAAAACTTTGCCACCACCCGGAGTCGAACTCGAGCCTGACGCATCAACGGGCGCAATCGCTAACCACAACACCACAGTGCACACGTTCGCGCGGCAAATCGAGTGATATCAGTGCGACCCACAGGCAGTGCCGGAAAATGCACCTCGCTGACTGCCGGGAGCGAAAGTGCGCCCCACTCCCCCCCCCCCCCCCCTAGAAAACCATTCTTCAATTGCCGGTTAGCCATTCTTTAATTGCTCGGGGTATCTCGCTTCCGAAAAGAGCTAGCGATACCAAAATCTAAATGTAACCATTTTCTAACATTCTGATAACATCCATCAGCATCACATTGTTCTCGCGAAGGTTCTAAGGGACCTTTCTACAAATCGCTTCTTGCGGATTCTAGCGCGCGGGTATTCTTAACACAAACCAACCACCGCTGCGCGCTGGTTGTAATTAATCCCCAAGTGTAGACACTAGACTAGCCTGCGAATCTAAATTTTCACGGTACGCGAATTATTGTCGATCGGTCGGACGAAAGCGAAATGACGAGAATTTTATGCAAATGAAGCGCTTTTGCTAGTTTTTTTGTTCGAAATACGGTTAAAACCCAATAAAAGCACAATGTTGAAATACAGTCCTCTAGAGACACTATCGGGGCACCTTCTTTCGGAATCTGGGAACTGTAGCACCATTTTGAAAGAGTTATAAAGTTTTCTAGATTTTCCCTATACATTGAAATAGTTTTTCGAGCGATGAAAATATAACGAAACCGAAATTCCGATATCGGGAAAAAAACAGTCCTTTAGAGATTCTTTTCAGGAAGCCAAATTAGATTTTCGGTAAAAATTCACTCATTCCAAAAGGAGTTATAAGCTCTAAAAATTCTGTTTCATCAGACTTGCAAATAAGCCTCATTTCTATAAAATCAGACCGCCAAGCGCACGAATGGCGCGGTCGAATGATATGACTCGGGCCGATAGAGCGGCTAAAAGCTAAATGCGACGAAATGATGTCTGGGAAAAATGCGGCGAGATGGTTGCCGTACCGTCAACCGGAGTGGGACAAAATTAAATTAAATTTATTACACCACAAAGATGCGTCACACATGAAGTGCCTGTGAACAATGACAATGGAGGGACAGCAATAGGAGCACTAGATGGTATGGCTCTAGAAAACCAGCAATGAGAATCCACGATGACGGTGTGTCTTCTGGCGGCTGACAACGTGTCAGGGTGGTCGCCAACCCACCGCGGTAGCGGAATTTCTTTCGGCCCACGGGCGACATCGAACCCGTGACCTTTCGATTGAGAGCCGCGCACACATCCACTGCGCTAGCGCTGCGCGGGATACCCTATATGCGGTTAAATGAACGAACAAAACGTGATAAACAACACGTTTTTCTAAACACTATTTTGATAAAATTTTATGGTACAATATCGCCCAGTAGACACACTAAGACTAACGTGAGAAAGATACCCCCAGCCCCGATCTCTAGCGTCATACACATCTTGAAGGTTAGATGTTTAATATTGTCATTTTTATAAGTAATACGCAATTTGTCCGTGTATATATACCAAAAACGTATATCCTTTGAAAAAATATCATCAAACAAAAAAGTGGCGGGAAAGTAATCAAAGTGGCGCGAACATCCGTTTTCGCCATATCTCGAAAAAGTGGCGAGAGAGAGAGAGGGGGGGGGGAGAACAAAATCTGATTGCAGGC